>JASDQU010100497.1:91672-119238 GCA_032191745.1 Picea mariana | reverse complement strand
ACCGTTAAAAGCAGAAGGTCGGGGGTGGATCCGATATGCGATGTGGACCGTAGATCTCAACTGATGAGATTTGCACGATCCTTAGCAAAATGTGCCAAGGATGCCTAGCCATAAAAAAACTTAGGATAAGAGCCAAAAGTGGGTCGCGCTATGACCCTTTCCTGCAATTTTTCACCAAGGGGTTATTTCCTAAGGGAAAAACACCCTTTCTATCAAAAATATGTGTTAACATAACCTATTTTCTTGATATGAGGTGATGGTCTGTGGTATTCCAAAATGGACCCACACGCGTTCAAAGAAGAGCTTAGCAGTAGCTACTACTATGATGCTCTTCTTGCAGGCTGTGATAATGGCCATCCTCGAAAACCGATCAACCACCACAAATACACAATCATTTACATTCTTGGTGGATGGAAGTCCCACCATTTAATCCATCGATATGGATTCCTAAGGCCTCTCGAGAGTAGGAAGAGGGGTGTATAAGCCTTACTTCTTGATGGGTGGCTTGGCAATAGAACATGTAGTGAAAGATTTGATATACTTGCTGAGGTCTTGACGAAGTTTTGGCCAATAAAAATGTTTTTATAGAACAACCACATTTTTCTCCATGCCAAAATGCCCTGCCATTCGACTGTAGTGAGCCTGTCAAATCAAATTTGCACGCTCGCTTGTGGGAACACAGAGGTGGCCCATATGGCATAACAATCCATCCTAGATGTGAAAATCGATGGCACTCACTTCTGTACCCAAGAGATGATAGGTGGTGGGGAAGTCAGGGTCAAGCTGATAAAGTTGTGGCCACTCATATGCCTCATGCCCACATGAATGGAGCAATGTGGTGAGTGTAGCAACAGGAGGGCGAATGAGGCAGTCAATGACATGATTTATGCTCCCTGTTTTATAGTTTATGCTGATATGGAATTGCTATATTTATGTGGACCACTTTTGATGGCGGTCGTTATGAAACTTCCCCTGTGTCTGTTTGAACTGTAGAGGCTTATGATCAATGTGGATGCTTGTCTCCTTTCCCAGAATGTAATGTTTCCATTGACGACAACCTTACATAATGGAATACATTTCTTTATCATAGGTGGGGTATTTTCGGACAATATCTGAGAGTGTCTCACTATGGTATGCTATTGAATGACTGTGCTGCATGAGAACTGTGCCTACATCATAGTCGGAGGCATCAATCTCAATCTCGAATGGTTGTTGCAGATCGGGTAAGGAGAGTACTGGTGCTGAGCATAAGCAATGCTTTAGATAATCAAATGCTTGTTGTTCTACCTTCCCTCATGCGAAATTTTCCTTGCCACTGCCCTTGTTTACCTGTTTGAGGGCCCATGCAATATGGGAGAATCCTAACACGAACCTTCGGTATAAGTTGGCAAGTCCCAAGAAGCTCTGAATCTCGGTTAGTGTGGTCGGGGCTGGCTAGTCACAAATGAGTTGGATCTTAGCTGGATCCACATGTAACCCATGCCTATCAACAATGTATCCCAATTATTGGACCCTGTTCATTCCAAAGGAGATTTTTTCGAAGTTGGCATATAGCTTGTGTTATCGCAGAGAGCCCAAAACCTGTTGAATATGCTGCATGTGGTCCTTCCAAGTTCTGTTGAAGATGAGGATTTCATTTCGATATACTACCACTAAAGATTTGGTGAAGGGTCTCAATACATCATCCATCAATCTCATGAAAATTGATGGTGCATTTGTTAAGCCAAAGGGAATGACTAGCCATATGAAGATACCTTCTTTAGATTTAAATTTGTCTTCCATACATTAGTTGGTTTGATGGGAACTTGGTGGTAGCCAGAAAAGGGAAATATTCCTGAAGAACTTTTCTGCCTTGATTTGGTCAAGAAGGTCATCAATTCAGGGAATTGGGTACCGGTTCCTCACTATGATTTTTTTTAATGCTCTGTAATCAATGCAGAGTCGCCAGGTCCCATATTTCTTTTGCATCAGCACAATCAGGCTTTCGCAAGGGTAGGATGTGGGTCACATGTGCCCCTTTTGAAGCAACTCTTAGATCTGGTGCTTGATTTCATCATTTTCCATCAGCGACTGATGATGGACTGGTCCATTAGGCAGCAGTGCACTGGGGGTTAGATCAGTTAGATGCTTGACTTGGTAGTGCATCGGTACCACTATGGGTGAGGAGAATATGTCTCTGTACTATTCCACGATCTCGTCCACTTGCTTCTACTGCAAAGAGAGGCTCTGTGTAGAGGTCACATATGTGGTGGTGAACTTCTTCTTACTGTGAGCATGGATCACAAAGAAGACAAACTTTCTGGTCTGTGATGACCTTACTGCATTTCTTAATAGAGATTAAAGCAATAGCGATAGGCAGATCTACCTCTGGTATCATGTACAATTCTCTACCCAAATTAATAATAAAACTACGGGGTCTAGACTCATCCACAACATGTTGCTTCCAAAAATATGGCTGGCCTAAAAGAACATCACAAACTTCAAGGGGAGAAATATCACACAATACCTCATCTTTGAAGGGCTTGATGTTGTAGGGCAGACGACATCGTTGGCTGACATGGAGATTTCATACTTAGCAAAGCCAATCGATGGTGTAGGTATGCAGTTGTGGTGTTATTCACAAGTCCAACCACTTGACGACCTCTATTGAAATCAGATTCTTGTGACTACTGCTATTGACAATGAAATGCAGTAGAGTCCCCTTTACCTACATTTGTGAGTGAAAGAGGTGTTCCCCTTACTCTGGTTCTTCTGGTTCACTTGGCTAGAATTTGGTGGTAGCCATAGTGGTACTGGGTTCAACATCGATGATCTTCTTCCCACTTTCTGGATTTGATTTGGAGTCAGAATCTACCTATGAATCAGAAGCTTTCAACTCATCCACTCGTGACTACTTGGAGTGACATTCTTCAGTGTTTTTCCAAGGTATTTTATGGTATTAACACCACTTTCCCATGTCCTTCTTCGACTTCTCATTACCCTTCATGGGTTGCAGCTTGGAATGGTTGTTCTGAGAGTGACCAATTTTTCTCTGTCCCTTGTTTGGTGGGTTGGGGCCGCCTTTTCCCTGCTTTGGATGTGAGCAATTTGTAGATCCAAACTCTCGCCTCTTCTGCTTAAATGTATTCTCGATCTTGACAACATATCTATAAGCTGCACCTAATGATGCGATGTCAAAAAAATCCATTTATGTTTGGATGTATATGTGTATACAACCACAATATTTGAGCACTAGATTTTGTATAGATTCTTTGATACCCAATTTTGTGCGCAAAGTATGGGAAATATTGGTGAAATCTAGTATTGTCTGTTCCCTTTCTTGACACAGCGTGGTCCATCTTGTGTACTAGTCCTCGTAGCTTCCAACATGGTAGTAATGTTCTTTAATGGCATCCCTGAAGGAATCCCAGGTGGGGGTGACCACAAATATTGTAGATACCTCGGTGGCCCTTTGCTCAAAGTACGTATCCCACCAATCCTTAACATGGGGGACAACCTTGAAGAGTGAAAAAGTAACCTTTTCCCTATCGGAAAAAGTGTGGACCAAAAAATACCCTTTGAGTAGAAACAACATTTTATCTACAACATCTGCATCTATTGGTCCTTCAAATAATGGAATATCAAAATTTACTTATACCTTGAAGGGGGTTACGTGGCCTCTTGATGAAGATGCATCTTGTGTGGAAAACCGTCAAAGGATCTATGCAAAGTTGTCCATCATCTTGTTCCTTTGTCATGCAAGGGATTCCTAGAAAACCATTTTAAAAGGATCTACTACTACATCATATTTCTTCTCGTCTTCCATGAGTTGTGGTTGGGTTCAACGTGACCAATATTGCAAAGGATGGACTGGTTCGAGTCCCAACTTCTTGTACCCAGATCTTATGGGGACAAGCATAAAAAAAAAACAAATGAAGAGCATAACGCTATGATACCACTGATCTAGATTTATGAGCAGAATGAAATGAATAACAGATTGAATACCATAACACAAATATACGTAGAATAACAACATATATCCAGTGAACAATAACTTGTATTGAATAAATAAAATAGGCTGAAATTGTAAAACTGCAGAACTGCAACAACTTACTCGAATGGTGGTAGCTATCTCTCATAAGAGATGTGGTTGTTACGTACATCTGTCTGAGAAGAATGTTTACAATGAGGATCTATAGGCCTTTTTAACATTACTCATGAATTCCAAAACCCAAGACATCCAAAAACCAAAACCTAGGAGATGAAACACCAAACTTTATGTGGGCTCCGATGGGTAAGTTGGTACCTCAACTTCCCTGGGTTGTAACGTTTTCATACAACCTCCTTTTTAGGCGCGTGATAGCTCATTGGAAAGGTATTTTCGATAACTACACATTATGTCATCAAACTTTGACTCAGTCTACAATTTCACTGTGGCATGCCAAAAAAATACTGTTTAGGGACCCAAAATAGCCCCGGAAGTACAAAAAGATGTATTGACATGAAAAATTCCAAAATAAGCTAGTTGCATTAGGTGGGAAACCACCAATATCCACCTGGAAGATGTGTAGGGCTTCAGACATCCCATAAAGTGCAGAACCCACAATTACAAAGAATTACATAAGAACATGCTGAACTAATAATTGTCAAGAGGTGCCAATTGGAATAGGTGGGTGGCCACCAATATCCACTTGGATCAAAACTACACTGTATTAGTAAAACCTTATAAACTATTTGTTAATGTTTTACTCAACCAATGTGGTATAAAACCACAGTAATGGGATGAATTTGAAATGATATCCACCAGTTAAATCTAGCAACACACATATCCTATAAGACTTAGATCCTATTTTTTAGAAGAATTAATTGGACCAAGACAATATGATAAATCAACGAACAATTTTAATTGTCGATTGTTTTTATTTGAGTTTTGTAAATAAAATTGCTTTGATTGTCTATTTCGAAATTATACTAAAGCATGCATACTTTTTTTATTATGAAATATGGAGAATAATATTGATAAAATTTGTGAGAGAACTCACAAAAAGAGTACGTACATTTCAAAAATTCAGCCACCCCATCAATAGTTGAAACATGTTGAAAACTAGATGTGAATTCTAAATGACTATCTACTAGCTTAGGAAGGGAATTATAATAAAAGAGTTCCCAAAATATAGATTGTAATACATAGAATTTAACCTTGTACAATATTTGACTGCAAACATATTTTCAATAAAAGAACATAAAAGATACAAAGACAAATACACACATTACACAGAGTTTTTTTCCCTGGAAACCCAAAATCGAAAAAACCAACATATTCTATATTCATTCATATCAAACATTGTTTATAATAAAATATACATATAGGAGCCAACGGATTACAAAACCCTAATATAATGACCTATATTATTCAACAAACCTAATTCTTTAATCAAATATAGAAAACCATCGACGAAAAAACCATGTGCTGAAAAACCGCCCATAAATGGACATGAAAACCAAGGACTGCCCAAAAATGGACACGAAAAATGAGTCAACAGGGTTACTGATCCAGATTTTATGAGAAGAATGAAACAAATACAAATTATTAAAAGATGCTTAACACAGAATAACAAAGATACAATAAAATTGGTTTTCTATTCAATAAGAAAATAAGCTGAAACTGTATAATGTAGTGGAAAACAAGCTTGCTAGAATGGTGGGGGCTTATCTCTGAGAAGAGATGTGATGGTTGTGCTCATTCGCCAAAAGATGATTACGATGAGGCTTTGAAGTCATTTTTACAATAAACAGAAATTTCAAAAACCCTAAACATCCAAAAACCTAACCCTAGGAGATGAAGCGCCAAAAGTCATGTGGGCCCCGTTTGGGTAAGTTAGTACATCAACTTCCCGGGGTCGTAACTTTTGCATACGATCTCCATTTTAGGAACACGATAGCTTGTTGGGAAGGTATCGTCAAGGAGATTCATTTTGGGGGCTCAATTAGAGCCTTCAATTGACATTCAGAAGCTCTATCCCAAAAAACCTTTACTTAGACCCTCAAAATGGCCCTGGAAGTTAAAAACTGCTAAAAATAGTAAATTGCCATAATTGCCAGAAAGGTGTTTTGGTAAAGTTGGAAAAGGTGGGTGGCCACCAATATCCACCTGGATCAATCCTCCCTCCTTAGGAAGCAATGGTATCCATTTCTTTGATTTCCCCCATCAGATGAGGAAATTTCTGCTGAATTTGGTCTCGGGTGAGCCACTTGCCTTGGTACAAGAGCTGCCCTGCTTTGATGACTCGATAAAGCTGGATCCTTTGCTATCGAGTGCCCTTGATGTGTGTGTCCACAATGCGATCACTGGATTCCTGTTGCATGCAGTCAAGGTTGAGATCTTTTGGTGTCAACTGCTCTGCTATCTTTGAGGTGTCGAATAATGGTGGGAAATATGGCCAAAGAAGAGCCACACTGAAGACTGGGTGCAGGCCAAGGAAAGGGGGAATGTTGAGCTCAAACTAATTTTCACCCATAGCCTTGTTGATGGTTTATGATCCATAATATATTGGGTGAAGCTTGTGATGGGGACCTATAAGGCGTTCTTTCTGCAAGTGAAACCAAACTTTGTCTCCCACCTGAAACTTATGTGGCACCCGATGTTGATCATGGTGCTTCTTGTACTTGGCATTAGACTTCTGTAGAATATCCTAAAACTGTTGGCGGATGTGCTGGATCCACTCAATGAATTGGGTGGCTTTTTCAGCTTCTGGTGGAGTAGGGGACAAGTTGGTCGAGGTGGTCACCAGGGGTAGTGCAACATCCATGGGGCCCAATGGTTGGAATCCCAACCCCATCTGAAAGGGGCTGTGGTCAGTTGAGCTATGCAGGGCTCAGTTGTAGCTATGCTAGACATAGGGAAGACTCTCATCCCATGTGCAGGGGTGTTTTGAATTTTACATGTGTAGGATATGTATGATCATTCGATTGATGAACTCAGTTTGGCCATTTGTCTTGGGGTGGAAGGAAGTGGATTTGGTGATCTTGGTATCCAACAGTGACTAGAGGCTCAACCAAAATGTGATGAGGAACCGATTGCCACTGTCTGAGATAATGGTTTGTGGGATGCCAAAATGTACCCATACTTGTACAAAGAAGAGCTTGGCATTCACTATCGCTATGATGTTCTTATTGCAGGTGACTAGAATTTCCATCTTGGAAAAGCGATCAACAACCACAAAACACAGTCATTTCCCCTCTTGGTGGGCAGGAGGCCCGACATGTAGTCCATTGAGATAGGTTCCCACGGCCTGTCAGTAGTAGTTAAAGGAGTGTACAAGCCCTATTTCTTAGTGGTCGGTTTGGCAATAGCATAGGCAGTCCAGGACCTAATATACTTACTGACATCCCGTCGAAGTTTCGGCCAGTAGAATTTTTTTTGCAGCACTGCGACTATTTTTTCAACGCCAAAGTGTCCTACCACCCAACTGTAGTGATCTTCCCAAATCATCTTCACACTCTCACTTGATGGAACGTAGACATGGAATAGATGACACAACAACCCATCTTGAATATGGAAATTAGTGACCACTGAGTTGGTGCCCAACATTTGGTAGGTGGTGGAGAAGTCAGGGTCTGTCTCATAGAGGTGGGGCCATCCAGAGGTCTCATGGACGCAAGAGTCTAGCACCGTGGTGAGTGTCGCGACTCGAGGTCGGCTGAGGCAATAAACAACTTGGTTGGTACTTCTTGTTTTATACTTGATGTTGAGGTGGAACTGCTGTAAGTATGTGGACGAATTCTTATGATGGTCATTATGCAATTTTCCTTGGGTCAGCATGAATTGTAGTGGCTTGTGATCAGTGTGTATGACTGTTTCCTTCCCAAGAATGTAATGTCTCCACTAGCAGCATGCTTTCACAATGGAGTACATTTCTTTGTTGTAATTAGGGTACTTACGAACAACATCTAATAGTTTCTCACTATGATATGCCATGGGGTGGCCGTGTTGAGTGAGAACGACACCCACAACATAGTCTGAAGCCTCTGTCCTGATCTCAAAGGGATGTTGCAGGTCTGGTAATGAAATTACTGGGGATGAGCATAAATGATTCTTCAAGTCATCGAAGGCTTGTTGTTGGGACAAGCCCCATAAAAATTTTTCCTTTCCGCCACCCCTGGTTACTTGGCTGAGGGCCCATGCGATATGAGAGAATCCCAACACGAACCTGTGATAGAAATTAGTGAGGCCCAAGAAGCTCTGAAGTTCAGTGAGTGTGGTTGGGGCTATCCAGTCATGTATGACCTGGATCTCAGCTGGATCCACATGCAAACCATGCCGATCAATGATGTAGCCTAAGTAATGGACCATGTCCATGCCGAAGGAGAATTTTTCCAAGTTTGCATATATTTTGTGCTGCTGCAGGGTGTGCAAAACCTGCTGAATATGCTGCAAGTGTTCCACCCAAGTCTTGTTGTATATGATGATGTCATCCAAATACACCACTAAAAAAATATTGGTGAAAGGTTGTAGGATATCGTCCATCATCCTCATAAAATTTGCTAGAGCATTTTCCAAACCAAAGGGCATGACCAACCATTCAAAAATACCTTCTTTTGACTTGAAGGCAGTCTTCCATACATTTGTTTGTTCTATTGGGTCCTGGTGGTAGCCAGACTTTAGATCAATATTACTGAAGTATTTTCCCCCATGAGCTGATCAAGGAGGTTGTCGATTTAGGGAGTTGAGTACCGGTTTCAGACTGTTATTTTATTCAGGGCCTGGTAATCAATGCAGAGTCGCTAGGTCCTATCTTTCTTCTGCACCAGAACGATTGGGCTCCCACAAGGTGATGATATGGGACGTATGTGCCCCTTATGGATAATTTCTTGGATCTGCCGCTTGATCTCCTCATTTTCTAACAGAGAGTGGTGATAGACTGGCCCATTAGGTAGTGGTGTGCCTGGGGTCAGATCGATGGGATGCTTGACCTGGAAGTGCAGAGGTACCCCGATAGGAGAGGAGAAGATATCTGAGTATTCTTACACTACCTTATCCACTTGCTTCTATTGTGTGGAGAGATTGGGCGTGAAGGCCTTGGATGTGGTTGTGATCTTTCACTTACTATGAGAGTGAATCACGAAGAACACAATTTTTTGTGTCTGAGAGATGACCTTTTTGCATTGATTGGCAGAGATCAAGGAAATAGCACTAGGAGGCATTGCCTTGGGTATCCTGTACAATTTCCTGTTCAAAGTAATAATAACACTATGAGGCCTAGACTCATATACAACATGACGTTTCCATAAATAAGGTTGGCCCAAAAGAACATTACAACAATGAAGTGCAACAGAGTGCCTTTTACNGACCTTTTTGCATTGATTGGCAGAGATCAAGGAAATAGCACTAGGAGGCATTGCCTTGGGTATCCTGTACAATTTCCTGTTCAAAGTAATAATAACACTATGAGGCCTAGACTCATATACAACATGATGTTTCCATAAATAACGTTGGCCCAAAAGAACATTACAACAATGAAGTGCAACAGAGTGCCTTTTACCCACATCTGTGAATGGAAGAGGTGCTCGCCTTCTTCTGGCTCGTCTGGTTCACCAGGCTAGAGCTTGGTGGTAGCAATGGTGGCACTGGGTTCTGCGTCAATGATCCATCTTCCCCTTTCTGGTTCTGATTCAGAGTCAGAACCTGCATCTGATTCAGAGGCTTTCACTTCGCCCACCAACGACTACTTTGAGCGGCAGTCAACAGTGTTATGCCAAGAGCTCTTATGGAAGTCGCACCACTTTTTGGTATCTTTTTTTGTCCTTATTTTCTTGTGGCTTGGACTGGTTGTCCTTTTTTCTATGGGTTGGGGCCACCCCTTCTTGGCTTTTGCTGTGAGGGGTTCCCAAGCCCAAATTACCGCATCTTTTGTTTGAGCTTATGCTCGATTTTGAAGACATATCGGTAGGCTGTGTCCAAGGACGAGATGTCCATAAATTCCATTTCGGTTCGGATGTATCTATGCAGAGCACCGCGATACTTGTGCACCAGATGTTGCTATGAATATTTGATACCCAACTTGGTGCGCAATTTATGGAAGATATTTGTGAACTTTGGCACTGTTTGGTCTCTTTCTTGCCATAGTGTGGTCCATTTGTTATACAAGTTGTCATAACTTCCGACAGGGTAGTATTGTTCCTTAATAGCATCCATGAATGATTCCTAGGTGGCCATGAATGTAAATAATGAGGGTTCCTATGTTTCCTTTTTCTCAAAGAAAGTTTCCCACCAATCTTTGACATGGGGAACGACTTTGAGGAGTGCAAAATTAATATTTTCTCTATTCGAAAAGTTATGGGCAAAAAAATACCCTTCTAGTAGTTTCAACCACTTGTATACAACATCTGCGTCTAACTAACCTTCAAATATAGGAATATTGAAGTTGATTTGTACCTTGAAGGGGGCGACGCCTCCACTTGAGAAAAATGTGTTGCTTGTTGGTAGTCGCTGAAGGATTTGCGTGAAACTATCCATCATCTCATTCCTCTTTTGTGTGAGGGCTTCCTCATGAAACATTTTGAAAGGATCTCCTATCCTGCCATATTTATTTTCTCCTGCCATGAGAGGTCGCTTTGGCATGTGAGATCTTTTGTTCTCAAGAGAAACAAGCTCGAGACCCAATTCTTTGTACCTTGACCTCGTTGGGAACATGCATTAAGATGAAAATGAGCATACCACTATGATACCACTGATCCAGATTTTATGAGTAGAATGAAATGAATATATATTATTAAAATATGATTAACAAAGAATAATAGAGATACAGTAAAACTGTTTTTCTATTCAATAAAGAAATAAGCTGAAACTGTAAAATGCAGCGGAAAACAAGCTTGTTGGAATGGTGGCGGCTTATCTATGAGAATAGATGTGACAGCTGCACTCATTCACCAGAAGATGATTACAATGAGGCTCTGAAGGAATTTTTACAATAAACAGGAATTTCAAAAACACTAGACATCCAAAAACCTAACCCTAGGATATGAAGCGCCAAAAGTCACGTGGGCCCCGTTTGGGTAAGTTAGTACATCAACTTCCCAAGGTCGTAACTTTTGCATATGATCTCCGTTTTAGGCGCACGATAGCTCGTTGGAAAGGTATCACCGAGTAGATCCATTTTGGGGGATCAATTAGAGCATTCAATTGTCATTAAGAATCTCGATCCCAAAAAACCTTCATTTAGACCCTCAAAATGGCCCCAGAAGTTAAAAACTGCTAAAAATAGTAAATTGCCAAAATTGCCAAAAAGTTGTTTTGATCGATTTGGAAAAGGTGGGTGGACACCGATATCCACCTGGATCAGTTACATGGTTACATAATCCACAATCCAGGGCAACAATTCCCATAGATCCTCTACACCAAGAGAACTTCTCAATTCTCACAGATTTTGTTAATGAATCTGCAACATTATTCAAAGTGTCCACCTTCATCAACAACACCTTTGTTTCTTCAACCATGTCTCTCGCAAAGTGATATTGAACATCAGTATGATTTTTCTTTGAATGATAAATCAGGGTTTTCGCCAGAAAAAATACACTTTGACTGTCAATATATCCTTACAACTTGTTGTACCAACCTAATACCCGAACACAATCTTTTAATCATACTACTTCCTTGATTTTTTGTAGTTAAAAGTGCCACTACAAACTATATTTTTCTCATCCAACTGATTGCTCCTCCAAATAGGTTAAACACATACCCTCTTATAGATCTCCTACGATCTAGATATCTAGCCCAAGCTGCATCCACAAAGCCATATATGTCCAACACTTTGTTCAATCCCAGTCTTCCTTGGTAGCACAATCCATAGCTAATTGTGCCACGTAAATACCTGAAAATCCTCTTTATTGTTGTCCAATGCTCCTTCCCTGGTTTTGACATATACCTACTCAAAACTCCCACTACAAGTGCAATGTCTGGTCTAGTACATACCATTGCATACATCAAACTGCCAACCACACTCGCATATGGAACACGAGACAATTCCTCCTCCTCTTCCAGTTGTTAGAAAAATAGGATCACGAAGCAATAAAATAAAACAAATGCGGACACAAAACATAGAATATACACAATACAATAGAGACACATATATACGTGGTTCACCTAGTGTGGGCTATGTCCACCAGAGAAATTTTCGGGTCCTTCCTTTATTATTCTGTAGCAAATGAAGGGATACAACCTACAACACACCCGCTGTAACTTTTTCTTCTTTCTCTCATAGTCTCCTCACTCAGAATATAATATTCAAAATGATACATAGTTGCAATACATTCCCCTCATAAAAGAGGGTTTCCTTCTAAGGAAAAAAACCCTAACATAACTTCTATCGTCACATCTGTGACCTTATAATGAATGGTCTAGATTTACTATGAAATTACAATATACATTTATAAGGCAATTTTTCCTTCGAGGGTTTCACCCTCGAACCCCCTCCACGGGCCTACTTGCCCCTGGACCCTGTAGAGGGGGTAACCCCCCCCACACTCCCCCATGTGGAGGAGTGTACATTCTTCCTGGGTGTAAAGTCTTAATGGGGTATAAATACGGCTGAAAACAAAGTCCTCTGAATCAGGAAGATAATTAGGATCCACAATCAACAATCTCCCACTTGGAGACTGATCTCAACAACTCCACCGTTGTTGTATATGCTGGACTATGATCCTTCTTGGACCTAGAAAATTTCTTTTCTTCATCTTCATGCTTGAAGACCAACTGAAACTGAGCAGGAACTTAGTTTCTCCCTGGTTACTCCCTTAGTTAACATGTCTGCAGGATTCTGGCTAGTGTGTATCTTTTCCAACTTCAAATATCCATCTTCGAAGACAGAGCATATGAAATGGTACCTGAGAGGTATATGCTAGTATTTTAATGGAAGGCTTAGTTCTTTGCAAGATGAATGACACTCTCACTATCACAGTACAACCTGCTATTCTCCCGCTTCTTTCCCAATTCCTCCAAAAACCTCTATAACCAAATCATTTCTTTACTAGCCTCTATAGCAACAACATACTTTGCTTCTATTGTTGAAAGTGCAACAACGTTTTGCAGTTTCAAGATCCAACTTACTGTTGTTCCACCTATAGTAAAAACATACCCTGTGGTGCTCCTCCTGCTATCTTTATCACTTGCCATATCTGAATCAACATATCCTTGTAGAACAATCTCTGAACCTCCAAAACATAATGCATGAGTAGCAATACCTCTCAAATACCTGAGAATCCACTTTACTTCCTCCTAATGTTATTTACCTGGATTGTTCATATACCCTCTCACAACTCCCACTGCATGTGCAATATCCGGTCTTGTGCAAACCATCGCATATACCAAACTACCAACTACTGATGAATAAGGGACCCTGGACATGCATTTTATCTCCTCTTGTGTCTTGGGACACATTTCCTTAGTTAATTTGAAATGGCTGGAAAAATGTGTACTATCTGGTTTTGCATTCTGCATTCTAAACCTCTCCAACACCTTCTCTATGTACCCACCCTGAGACAATGTCAATTTGCGATTTTTCGTGTCTCTTTTTATTCTCATACCAAGGATTTTCTTTGCGACACCCAAATCCTTCATTTCAAATGAATTAGCTAATTTCTTCTTGAGAACATTTATATCCTGCATATTAGACCTTGCAAAAAGCATGTCATCTACATACAATAGCAAGATAATATAGCTTCCATTTTCTAGCTTTTCAAAATAAACAGAGTGATCAAAATAAACCTGTCAAACTTCAAATACCACTACCTTGGATCTTTCTTTAGGCCATACAATCTCTTCTTCAACCTGCATACCAAATTCTCCTTCCCTTTGACCTCATACCCCTATGGCTGCTGCATATAAATATCTTCCTCCAAATCCCCATGGAGAAAAGTTGTTTTTACATCTAACTGTTCAAGATGCAAATCTTCTACTACCACAAGACTTAAAATAGTCCTAATTGAAGTCATTTTAACAACATGAGAAAATATTTCATTAAAATCTATACCTTTCTTTTGTTCAAACCCCTTTACAACAAGTCTATCCTTGTATCGCTTTTTTCCTCCATCTTCTTCCTTCAACTTGTAAACCCATTTATTCTACAATTCTCTTTTTCCTTCAGGCAACTGAACCAATTCCCAAGTCTGGTTATTTACCAAGGAATCCATTTCCTCTTTCATGTCTTGTTCCCACTTCTTTTTGTCTTCTACCTGCATTGCCTCTTTATAACATTCTGGTTCACATGAATTAGTCAACAATAAATAATACAATGAAGGAGAGTATCGTTCATGGGGTCTACTTAACCTGGTAGATCTTCTAACAACACTTGCAGGAGTTTCATGTACCTACTGATCCTGTTGTTGTATATTTTGATTTTCTGGTACCTTTGGAATTTCTTTTTCAGTGATCCCATCAAGCATTGTGTATTTTGGTTTTTCTTTTTCCTATTTCTTTCCTGACAACTGATCTTTGTACATTACCTTCTCATTGAATATGAAATCTCTACTCCTAATGATTTTTTTTATTTTGATAATCCCATAAGCGATAACCAAAATCATTAACACCATATCCAATAAAGGTACACTTCTTGGATTTTGCCTCAATCTTTGTTCTATTTTATTTATCAATATGGACAAATGATTCACAACCGAAAGTCTTCAAAAATTAATAGTTTACCTTTTTACCTATCCATGCCTCCTCTGGAATTATACCATCCAAAGAGCTTGAAGGTCTTCTGTTTATTAAGTAAATAGTAGTATCTACAACATTTGCCCAGAACGGTAAGGGAAAACCAACGTGCAATCTCATACTCCTTGCATGCTCCATGATTGTCTTGTTCATCCTTTTTGACAAACCATTTTGTTATGGTGTTCCTAGAATTGTCTTCTCTCTATGAATTCTGTGGTATGAACAGTAATCATCAAACTCCTTGCTGCAATATTCACCTCCATTTTCTGATCTGAGACACTTCAACTTTTTCTTGTCTTATTCTCAACCAAAGCTTTCCATTTCTTAAAAGTATCAAAAACATTAGATTTCTGTCAAATGCAATAAACCCAAGTTTTTCTAGGTGCATCATCAATAAAAGTAACATAATAACAAGATCCACCAAGAGATGATACATGAGTTGGTCCTCATACATATGTATGCACAAAATTTAACCTTTCACTCTTCTTTTATTTTCTGACTCTGAGAAATCTAACTCTCTTCTGTTTTCCATAAACACAATGCTCACAGAAATCCAAATCAATTTGTTTAAGATCCGGAAACAAATTTCTTTTATGAAGTATCTGCATCCCCTTCTCACTCACGTGTCCAAGCCTATGATGCCACAGTGTTGTATCCACTCATGTAGAAGCCAAATACATAGAAGAGTCAGTATTACCAGTACATAAATACAATGTACCTACCTTTTCTCCTTTTACTATCACTAATGATCCTTTGGTGACCTTCCACACCTTATCTATAACCTGGATATACAACCTTCACTTTCCAATTGCCCTGTTGAAATTAGATTTTCCCTTGGATATGGAACATGTCTTACCTCTTTCAACTACCATTGGTTTCCATTGCTTTGCTTTATTTTTACCTTTCCCATTCCAATAATTTTGCATGGTGCATCATCACCCAAATGAACCTATCCAAAATCACCTTGAACATAATCTATAAAATGTTTCCTATGGGGTGTGGCATGACATGAAGCCCCTGAATCTACTACCCAAGACTCATAAATATTACCTACAAAAATAATAAA
This sequence comes from Picea mariana, assembly GCA_032191745.1. Classification (NCBI taxonomy): domain Eukaryota; kingdom Viridiplantae; phylum Streptophyta; class Pinopsida; order Pinales; family Pinaceae; genus Picea; species Picea mariana. Next base: position 103,486 of record JASDQU010100497.1, on the reverse strand, counting down.
ATAATCTTGTAACACATCACCTGTTACATTTACTTCCTGATTTTTCTCATGTTGTCCATCTCTTTCTTTCTTTATAGCTCTGTAGTCTTTCTTCAGATGTCCTTTCTTCCCACAATTCCAACACTCTATCTTTCCAAATCTGAATTTGGATCTGCCCTTCCTAGAATTCTCACGGTTCCTTGTGCCCTTTTCTCCATCCTTTTGTCTTCCCCTGTTCTCCATGTTTAACACATTACCTGATGTCTCACCTGTGCTTTTCCGTCACATTTACTCACTAAGGATAACACCAACAACATCATCAAATTTTAAATTGCTTGAACTAGAGACAGAGTTACTTACAAACATGACCAAGTTGTTCCAGCTTTCTGGCAATGAGCACAATATTAGAAGATCCCTGACATCATCATCAAAGTCCACTTTTACAGAACTTAGTTGATTAGTAACCGTATTAAATTCATTTAAATGATCTACAATAGACCCACCTTTTGACATATTCATATTAAATAATCTCTTCATTAGAAATACCTTATTGGATGCCGAGGGTTTTTCATATAGTTTATCCAATGCATCCATAAGCTCCTTTGTCATCTTTTCTTTCAAAATATTGAAAGCCATCGACACTGCCAGGATTAGTCGTATTGTTCCTAGTGCCTTTCTATCAAGAACCTCCCATTTTTCATCCTTCATGGCTGTCTACTTATTTTCTATTCCACCCAATGGTAGGAATATATCTTTCTGATATAAATAATCTTCCATAACTAGTATTTTTGGCCACTAAATTTCTCGGCCCTAAACTTTCCATCTTCCACCATTTCTCCCACTCAAACTAGGAACCCTCTTTTCCTGTGAGTTACCTTTCGCTCTGATACCAGTTGTTAGAAAAACAAGATCACAAAGCAATCAAATAAAACAAATGCGGAAATAAAAGATAGAAGATATACAATACAATAGAGACATAGATATACGTGGTTCACCCAGTGTGGGATACATCCACCAGGGACATTGCTAGGTCCTTCCTTTATTATTGTCCAACAAATGAAGGGATACAACCTACAACAAACCCGATGTAACTTCCTCTTCTTTCTCTCACAGTCTCCTCACTTAGAATACAATATTCACAATGATACATAGCCATAATACATTTCCCTCATAAAAGAGGGTTGCCTTCTAGGGAAAAATACCCTAACATAACTTCTACTATCATATCTGCGACCTTATAATGAATGGTCTATATTTACTATGAAATTATAATATACATTTAAAATGAAAATTTTCCTTTGAGGGCTTTGCTCTCGAACTCCTATTGGGAAAAGTTGTTCCCTAAACCCCTGCCGGGGGCCTGCTTTCCCTTGGACCTCGCAGGGGGGGTAACCCCCTCTGCAGTGCCCTGCATGGAGGAGTGTACATTATTCCTGGGTGTAAAGTCTTCATGGGGTATAAACACGGCTAAAAACAAAGACCTATAAATCAGGAAGATAATCAGGTTCCACAACAAACACCAGTGTCTCGGGACACTGATCCATAGATAAATTTACACCGACAGGAATAGGGACATGTTGAGCACTCAACACACCCTAAAAATCCTATGTCAATTTTTTTACTTTTGGGGTACCACTTGATCTTTGCTCTATTTGATTTGAGTTCATTTTGAGAAATGTTTTGTCTTTGCTTATTATCATGACTCTCATAAGCTATTTAGGTTTGTTTGAACTTATGAAACCCCCTAATTTAAAAATCCTTAACACCTAAATAAAGAATCAACAACCAAAACACTTCACCTGACACATCCAGATTTGACATCGGAAGGAATTCAAAGTTGGAAAAGAGTCACTCGGGAAACCTTAGTCACCTAGCACTGATCCTAATCGGCATCGACAAAAGGAAGTTTTTGTTTGCGTCAAATTCTTGTATAAGGATATCACTGATAGTCGATTCCCCTTCGGCATCAGTAAAAAATGAGGGGAATAGATGTTAAGAAAGAAAGAAAATATATCTCCGATAGTCGATACCCGATGCGCTTATCAGAATAAGGGAAAACCTAAATGGATCTCAACAAACATTCTGACCGTGCTAAAGGATATTTTCGATCGCCGATCCCCGATGCATTGATGACATCAGGACTTTTTTGAGGAAGATAATCCGAAGAAAGCACTCTGTAGGTTTATCGCCGATCGCTGACCCTGGATACATTTTTGGCACCGACAAGCTAAGGTTTGTCTTAGAACGAATAACTTAAGAAAATTCCCGACTCTGATTAATACACACAAATTAGGTCACCGGTCTTCAACGCCACCTGTCTTTACCTGATTAGAAAATCGTACGGTCTAGTTTTACCCTGAGTCATTCTTGGCTCCCTACGTCTAAGTCACACCTCCGAGTCATCTTTGCCACGACAACATTGTACAGTGAGATTGATAGGCTTCAAAGCTTTTTTAGAAGTACATCAACAAAAACGTTTATAGCACATCCCCAATCCCCAATCCACCCACTAAGAGAGAAACACGATGGGACATTTTAGTGTTAGATACAATCATATTTTGAGCATTTAAGGGGATGATTAATACCAAATCCTGCATTATTTTCTACCTCGTGCACCAATCAAAGAAATCATTTAAAACCATCCATAGACTACATCAACCCCCACGCCTCCATCGTCAACCCATGATGAATTTAAGTTGTAGATATTCAGCAGCAGATCTGTTCAAATTTCACTCATCACCCAAAATAAATGACTGATGCATCATGGTAAGTTATTCCCTGGTTTAAATTATCTTGAGCCGTTGAAAACAAAATCATTATGCACACAAGGAACTTCAGAGCATCCGAAGAAGCAAGACAAGTAATTCGAAAATTGCAAAGATCTTGTGAGTATCAAATTAACCAGTTTTAGCAAGATTTACAAGTATGTATCTAAGATTGTGGATTTTATATGGTTATAATTCATATATTTTATCTGGTTTTGTTCTTTACATAGTCTCTAAAATTTTATTTTTTAGTTGCAGGAACAATGCTGCCAAGAAATCCAATCACCAGATGATCACCGAGGGCACCAAAGCTGAAAGAACTAGAGGTAGGTGAAGGATCCTCTCCAGGGGTTGCAAAACAATTGGAATACACACTGAGACTGGACCCTGTCATCAAAACAACAATGAAGAAGTTTTTTATTCAGCCGCCAGCCTTTGGAGATACGGAGGAAACTACAGGATCCAAGGTGGCGCTCCCACAGTGGGGAGAACTCTTTAACAAGATCATCCAGGAGGAATATCCAAAATATATCCCACACAATGATCTAGATGTAAGAGCGCTCAACGACGAAGTGTTCCCAAACATCCGACGGTCGTAAATGCACATGGTGGCGAGAAGAAACCCTRTATTTCTCCATATTGAAGTCTTGAAATGGCTCATCGACCACACAGACACCCAGAAATGTTTGATCAAAGATGAAAATGGTGGGTGTGTCTGAGTGTTCTTACCGGTAAAGGTCCATAAATACTACAAAATCCAAGACCYTGAGGAGCGTCTAAATACAGATTTCGTCGTGAAGTTCTACGAACACCAAGACACTAGCTGGCTGATGGCCTCATGGTGGAGGGAAGACAACAAATACACCAACCAGAGCACTGGCTGGTACCAGACGACCAACTTAAGAGAGCCATACATCTATTTGATGGATCTCATTTGTCAATTATATGGAGAGAAGGATTTCTCCAGAATTTCAGAGGCATGGATGCCCTTAGCTTATACAGTGGCAATCTCCAGGAGCGGTTTCAAATGGGGTGCGAACATTTATAAACAACTGGGCATCTATATACAACAGGATCAGACACCAAAAGAAGGGGAGACATTAGTTTTATACATGGCTTCATATCTTCTTGATGTCATGTGCACCAGAAACATCTTCGCCAGCATGAATATGAGTTGGCATGTAACAGAGCTCCCGATCCATGTTTATTTTAGCTTGCTATGGGAGAACAAGTATAAAAGATATTACTCCCTCATCTGTGATGAATTAATCGTACAAATTTATTTCATTCTTTTTAAGAAGGAAAGCTTGAGACTATTGGTTGCAGCCAAGAAAATGATTTCCAAAGTAGGCCACTGGTACTTCAGGGTGTTCAGGGCCACCAGAGCACCACATCTCCTACTAGCGCATGTACCTAAATGACTTGTAGTGGGGGAAATATTCTATGAAACCATTCTACAAGGGTACAACGCTGCCCTGGTCAAGGACAAGAAGCATACGCTCATTCTCTATGGTTTCCATGTAGGTTTCTACTTGGTTAAAGACACAACTCAAGCCAAACAAGAAGGTCTGAGCCAGCTCGAGTTCAGGTTCCAGATAGGCCGGTTCCACAAGCATGATCCAAAGGGATTGGTCTTGCAAAAAGCTTCACAAGTGTCATCTTGTTGACTGTACGCCCATGATAAATTTGAAGATGAAGTCTTCACGAAAAATTCCCAAGACTGGGACGAGGTGGTAGCAAGGATGGACAACCCCAAAATGACTAGGTTCAGGGCCATGAGCCTGGATGAACAAGAGATAACCATAGAGAAATCAGCTCAAGAGGCCCTCAGAGCCAGGGAAGAAATCAGAGTGACATAAGCAACAAAATTTCCTCTAGTGGCCCCGATGGAGGATAGAGGATTCCCTATGACACAGGATGCACGAACAAGGGGATTTCTCATGATATAATAGGCGTAGAGAGTAATTGATCAGCTGCAAGATGACCCAGACCTCATAGGAATGATATGGGCCCCTTCTGACAACCCAAATGAAATCCAAGTAGGTCAAAGAGGCCATGAGATAATAGAAATTGATGGAATTGCCAGGTTAGATAACCCTAAAATTACAACGCCACAGGCCAGATCACCGAGTGATGTTTCAGCTTAGCTAACCGGAGATAGTAAGAACATAGAAGGAAACAAGTGCACCAAACCCCCTCCATGAATTGATAAACAATTATGATGATGAATAAATTCCAGAGGTATCCTTGGTAACTTCTGTGTAGATCACAGAGGAAAAGGAGCCCAAGAAGACATCTTCCCCAGCTCCCGACGCTCAAATTTGGAGCCCTTCACAGAATGACCAGGAGGTCGAAAGTGTCTTAGACATTGAACTACTCGAGGTATCATAAACTCAAAAGGACAGTCTGACGGACAAGCCAAGGTTGAGAGAACAAAAAGAAGAAGATCCTTAGTAGTAAATCGACATCTCAACGACTGATCATCAACTAAGTATTGAGCCTACCCCTGATGCTTTAGTTTCAACTGGTACTCAACCCCTCGATGAGAAACAAACAGAATCCAGACCTTCAGAACACATGGAGGAGGTTCAAGAACCCAGTCTTGAACAAATATACACCATCGAGAGCCTGGGAAATATGCTCACTTGGTAAGATCAATGAATCCTCGAACCCGTGGATAAAGTCACTGACATACATGCCATCGCTTATGACCGAAAAAGGAAATCCATCGTGCAAAGAACCACCAAGAAGAGGAGGATCACTCTAGATCGCTCCATCCTCATCACCACAGAGGAAAAAAGTATCAACATAGAGCATGCCAAGACATCCGAACTTATTGACGCAGGGATGGAAATCACAAATGCCACCCTGGACATAGTGAAAAAGGATGAAGAGGAGTGGGCTGTAGCTCTGAAGGAATTGGAACATTTGCACCACTTAGCAAAATATTATCAGGACACCACACAGGCCGTGATGTTCTTGAGAAGTGAATTCCAGGAGTCCTTCAACAAATTTATAGATGAACGACACCTATTCACTGCAAGGATATCCGAGATTCAAGAAGACACCCTCATGGAACTAGCGACGTGCAAGGATATGGAGAGGTGGTACGAGAAAGAACACCAAGACGTGGAAAGTATTGACTATATCAGCGCTATGCAACAGGTCCGAGACGCCGAAGAACATGACATACGGGTGCTAGGGGAAAGAAACATTGTCTGCATAAGGAAATTGAATGAATATTGGGTAAAAATGGCTTAGGAAACTCATCGGGAAATCCAAGAGAGATGGGTTGAGTGCGAGAAAATCTGGACCAAGATCAACTGGGAAACGAGAGACATTGGCCTCCCTGAATTTGGCACACCCGACGACTTTGTCGACTTGTGCAACATAGTCAAATCACATGCCGAACAAGATTCATCATGGGTTGCTGAAATAACAAAGGTGGAAGACATGGTGACAGGACAGGTGCAACAGTTCATGGAGAACCTGATCAAAGCTCGAGCTATGTTGCAGCAGTTAAGTTCCATAATAGTCAAGTATCGAGCACGAGCTGTGGAGATAAGAGAGATCCTTTTGGCCCCAATGGAACAACATAGATTCTCGTATGCTAACACATGTGAGGATATCTTTGTCAAGTGGTCAGAGTACGAGAAGATTCATCCAATCAAGTGAGATCATTTGATGACTCTTTGAAGACTGATAGAAGAAAGCACCATGTGGCGAGTTTTGTTTTACTTAGCTACACTTTAATAGTTATTTTTAGTTAGTAGTATGTTATAAATAAGAGGATTTGACCTGTTAGCAAGGGTCGATGGTTGTTGCAAAGACCCTGATTTTTGGATTTGTAAAGAACTATTTCAGAGTTGCCTTAATTGAGAAGTCTTGTTTAGGACCAGAGACAATTTTGTGTTTTTTATCAAAAGTGTGTTTGATTGGATATGAAGAGGAACTATTTCTAATTTTATCAAATGAATGGATGATGTAACGAGTAAGAACTTCTGAAATTGTTGATAAGCTATCTGATTCAATGTTTTATAGTTCTTATCTCTAATGATGAAAAGTAAATCGTTGTGTTAATATGTGATTGATGATTAGAGTTAAGGAAACTATTTTTCTTGCCATTGTTTATTGCATGAATGTTTTCTTATGATAAATTGCATCTCAACCAACAATTGGAACACCTGCAGGTTAATGTATTAGTACTAGGCCCGTGGTAGAGAATCATTGTCTGCATCCTAGAGTGAAAGGGTTATCCAAAGCTTATCCTTCTCTAGTAGTTAAGTTTTCCCACCTCATTACCCAGTTGGTTTATACCCGATATTATCTTGTATAGGTCCCACCTATAAGAGAAAATACAAAAAGAGAACGTCCAAACTGAAGGAGAAACTTTCACTAGAAAACGTAAATCCCATCGATTATTTGGCCGGATTGCAAGATCTAAAGAACCATTCCACTATTAAACGCTGCAGATTCTAATTGGGCCTCGGTGGTGGGTTTCATTCTTGCTACTGAGTTAAAGGGATTTAGGACCCATCAACATAATTGACGCTAGAAGAAGGGCCTGAAGAATGAATGGATCACAATATTTTCGACATAATATTTGACATAGCCTGTAGATTCAAAACAACCCACATGCATGGCTAGTTGTTCCCAAGACAACCCACACACTGAGTACTCCTGAAATGACTAACTCACCCCAACACAAGGAAGAACATATGTTCCTTGATATACCTTATGCTCTTCCTCACGAGGAATTGAACCAATTCAAAAGAATCACAAGAGCTTACGCCCAACAGATCGGTGCATTTCCCTTAGCTCAGTTACTTCCTCGAAGAAAAAAAATAAGCAGACCAGTGGTCGAGTCCCCCGACTAGGTTTTTCTACACACAGTAGAAGACCTGCTAGATTTCTCCCTCATCGAAATCGAACATCCTCTTAATCTAATCCTTGAAATGCCAACCGACAACTTCTCTGAGCCCGAAGATTTTTTGGAAGAGGAAGGATTTAACTTAGAACACTCAGTTTTGGGATCTGAAGACATGGAAGATAACAATGAACATAATGGAGAAAGGGGAAACTCACCTCATAATAATCAACCTTGGTTGGCCAGAGATTCTTTGGCCATCCCTGGACGAGTACAAAACCTTCCCCGACATCTATAGAAGTTATTCCCTAAATTTGACCCTGAAACCTTAGGATTTCTTGAAGACCATATCAAAAAATTCATACTAGCTATCATAATCATGAATGTCCAACATGAAGATGTAGTATGCAGGCTATTCCCCTACACTTTTGAGAATTCATCCTCCACGTGGTATTTTAACTTACCTGTAGGATCCATAACTAGTTGGACGAAGTTTCAAAAGGATTTTCTAGATAAATTTGCAGAAGAAACTACTACATGAGCTTTGATGGCTGAGTTGTTCGCCGCCACCATGAGTTCAAAAGAGAAGGTTAAGGACTTCAATAAAATATTTACCAATATCTTAAACAAATTCAAACTCGAAGCTAAACCCATTCAGGAGTTGCAAATTGAAGTATACACTAATGCTCTCCCAACTTCTATTTCAATGTTTGTGAAGAGGGTTGCCAAAACAACTTTAGCTAAGAATTTTGAAGAATACAAAACAATAGAATTCCAAATGAAGGGATGTAAAGAAGGCCAGGTCTCATTAGTCAAGAAAGAAGTTCAACCCACTCCCACGAGAGGAATACTATTGACCAGACCTCCAGGGAAACAAATAGAACAAGGTCTCGAAAAGGGAAATGGAGACATAGAAGACCTACAACGCATGGTCAAGAAGTTGTCAAACAAAATCATAGACATGAAGATAAGTGCAGGGGAAGGAAACCAAGGCCAGAGGCCCTATAAACCTTTTTTTTTAAAGGAATCCACCGTTCAAAGCAATTGAACCTCCCCCAACCAGCTTAAACATCGATCTAGGAAATGTAGCTTCCGACTCTTTCTGTACTTATCACCAAGAGAAACACTCTGAAAGAGACTGCCCACAATGGGTGCATGCCATGAATTTGATGGCCAACCGGTTTCTCGATGAAGTTTCCCTAACCAAACAATCAACGAATCGGTTATGAATATTGTTGATCAGAAAGAAGTTGATCCACCAGAAGAAACAACCATGCTAATATGGGACTCTCACCTATCTATTCCTTCCTATGACCTATTCAAGGTTCAAGAACCACCCATAGAGGTATTGGCTGCACAAACACGAAGTAGGGGTCAACCTGCCTCAAACGATCATACTATTGTCCAAACTTTGGGGGGGCGGGAATCAAATCCCGATCACCTGAAATCACCTTTTTCTCTTCGAAGAAACCCTATAAATAAACCTCCATACATGAGAATCACCCAAGCTAGAATACAACATAGTGGAAGATTTGAAGAAGCTAAAGAAAAATGTATCGGTCTTGGACATATGTAGAATCCCTCAACAAAAGGACTTTCTGTTACAAGCATTGAAATCGGTAGAAAATCCTACAACAAGTACTGACCAAGGAGGAAATATAACTCCCACAGATCTAAGAAATAATCCAATTGTAAATGTCTGCTCTGAAGATATTAAGGGAAAACATTTTGTCCCACCGTTCCTTTTAATGATTGAAGTCTTCAATAGAAACCTCCATAATTGTTTGGTTGACTCGGGAGAATCCTCTAATGTCATGTCGTTGTCTATTTGCAAAAAATTAAACATGGTCCCTCTCAAAAGCGATAAACATGTAATACAACTAGACATAATCCAGGTGAAGGTTATGGGAGAACTCAAAGATGTAATGATCAAAATAGCGACACACCCTAAATTTGTGCAAGTAATCGACATCATTGTAGTAGATATCCCATAAGATTATGGATTGTTATTAAGTCGATATTGGTCAGAGAAGTTAAACAGATACTTTAGTATAGACTGGGCTCACCTTTGGCTTCCATTAAAGGGACACATGAATTTGATTAGGATCGATAGGGAAATATATCTAAAACATACTGTCATTGACTTAGAAACCCTCAACGAACCCTCATCGATAGATTTTCCCATGCTAGGAAATTATTCCTGTGACTCCGATTTCGGGAATTTCTCCCCCCTCTTATCTGATGTCCCTCTTACTCAAAACTCCGAAATGATTTTTCAAGAGAAATTACCGATGGCGGCAGATGAAACCCTCTTTTGTCAAGAACCTACATTAGAAATCACAGAACAAACAGGAGGAGAGGAGGAAAGTGACAAGAAAGAGGAAGCCGATAGGTTTTTCCCACAAGTTTGGACCTTATAATTTGATGGATCTAAATCGCAAGAAGGGTGAGGGTCAAGATGCATCCTCATTGATCCAAAAGGTAAATGACATTTCCTATCATTTAAAATAGAGTTCAAATGCACAAACAATACTGCCGAGTATGAAGCTCTAGTACAAGGGTTAAAGAAAACCATGGTTTTAAACGTTAAAGAATTGAAGTTTTTCGAAGTTTCTGAAATCATCGTCAGACAAGTAAGGAATACTATACATTGAAACTCTCCACACCTAAAGAATTACCAAGAGGAAGTGCACATGCTAATAGAACATTTTGAATCCTTCAACATTACAATGATCCCCATAACAAAGAACATTCTTGCTGATTCTCTGGCCATCGCTGCCTCAAGGCTATCACCTCTAGAAGATTATGAAGCCTCCTGGTTTATTGTGGAGCTACTCTACAAACCGTCGGTGCCCAACAATATTTCTATTTGGAAGTTCTTTGAAGGAGATGAACAGATCATAAATTTTTTGACCAATCAGAATAATTTTAGAGACTTGGCTATTGACGATGAATAATTCCAGGAACAATCAATAGAAATCAATCCTCAGATAGATCAACCAATGGACAAACCAAGGGATCACACAATACCAAAGGGAATAGGCAATTTAGAAAACCTTTTTGACCTAAGGGAAAGATTTGAAGGATCAAAGAACGTGAAGATGGGGAGTTCTTGTCCCATGCACAAAACTATAAATTTAGGAACCCCGGAAAACCCCAATAATATAAATCTCGGCAAGACAGTGTCTAAAGGGGAAAGGAATGCCTATCTCAAACTTTTCAGACAATATCAAGATGTTTTTGCATGGTCCTATCAAGATCCGAAAACTTATGATTCTTGTATCATTCAACACACTATCCCATTAAAACCTGAAGTGAAACCCTTCCAACAGAAGCTTCGGAAGTACCACCCATCCCTGGAACCTCTCATGTGGGAGGAGTTAAAGAAACTATTAGATGCCAAAATTATCTTCCAGGTTAGACACTTTGCATGGGTAGAAAATTTGGGTTTTGTGAGGAAAAAGTCTGGGGAGATCCGCCTATGCGTAGATTTCATAAACCTCAATAGAGATTCAGAAAAGGAAAAATACCCAGTTCCACCAATGGAGAAACTTTTGTAGACAGTGTCAGGCTCTGATATTTTCTCCCTGTTGGACAGTTTCTCAGGTTACAACCAGGTTCTAGTTTCGGAAGAAGACCGCTTGAAAACTACCTTCTGAACCAAGTGGGGAACCTTCACTTATAAGCATATGCCCTTAGGGTTAATCAATGTAGGGGTGACCTTCTAGAGGGCCATGGACATAGAATTCTGGGGAATAATTAACATGTGTGTAGTAGTCTATATGGATGACGTGACTGTGTATTCAAAGAATAGAGAAGATCACATCCAACATTTAACCCATATTTTTGAAAGGTGTAGGAAATATGGTATATCCTTAAACCCTAAGAAAAATATTTTTGGTGTCGGGGAAGGTAATATGTTAGGCCACATTATATCTCCAGTAGGCATTAGCATAGATCCGAAAAGGATTAAAACTATAGCTCAAATTCCATTACCTCACAACAAGAAGGCTATGCAATCATTGTTAATTAAGGTTGGTTGTCATTGATGTCAACCCTTGAAGAAAGCCCCGTAGCACAAAGGTTTAGGTAATGGACCCAATATTGTTTGATGTAAATATGACTCATTATTGTTTTTTCATGGTTGATAAGAAGTAAATATGGATGAACTCCAAAGTGGTCCCCTTATGGTGAAAGCCCTCA
>JASDQU010100497.1:0-58669 GCA_032191745.1 Picea mariana | reverse complement strand
ACAATTCATCTTACGTGCGGGGTTCGAATCCCTTAGGTTAAATATAATAGATTAAAATTTCTACACAATTTTTCCTATGGATTTCTGCAGAAGATTTTCTATGAAACAGAAAGTACAGATCCTTGGATGCAAATTTTTTAAATTAGTTAAATAGTTCTAATAGCAAACAAACTGTTTTTTTACAGCTGTAGATCTATTGAAAAACCAAAAAGTGGTAGCCATAATAGGACCACAAACATCGCAAGAAGCCGGCTTCGTGATAGATTTGTGTACTGCTTCAAAGGTGCCAATGATATCATTCTCTGTAACGGATCCCTTGCTGTCTGCCCACCGCTACCCATATTTCATACGTTTGCCTCATAGCGACGCTGTCCAGGCCGATGCCATTGCTGCGCTGGTTGAATACTACGGCTGGAGAAAAGTCGTCACAGTCTACTCTGACAACGATTACGGCACCGGCATGCTGCCCTTCTTGAGCGATTCTCTCAGTAAAGTGGGATGCGAAATCGCTAACAGAGCGGCCATTCCAGCGGTTCCTGATAGAAATGCTACAAGTGCGAAGCTTTCCGAGCTGAAGGGCAGTCAGACCAGAGTTTTCGTGGTTCATATGACTTCCGAACTGGGCAATGTCTTTTTCTCAGAAGCTCAGAAAATGGGGATGATGACGAGGGATTATGCGTGGATTATTACAGAGGGGTTTAGCGCCGTTCTCGACGTCTTGAACAGATCGAGCATCGCGTCTATGCAAGGCGTTCTGGGAACCAGAAGTTATATTCCTGACTCCACTGGGTCTGTTGATTTTCGTCGCAGGTGGATGACACGGTTTATGGCAGAGAATCCACAAGTAGAGACGGTAGAACTCAACATATACGGTTACTATGCCTACGATGCAGTTTGGATGATCGCTCGGGCTCTCCAAGGTTTTGATAACGCCGAATTTATTTTCTCACCATCACCAGATAACCCAAATGAATTGTTCAATACACCATTGTCGAATCTTACAGTTTTTCAACAAGGGTCACAATTGCAACGGCTGCTCGGSAACACCAATTTCAGCGGTTTAAGCGGGCAATTGCAAGTGAGCGAAGGGGAGATTGCAGGTGCCACATATGAAATACTCCAGGTCACGGGCAAGGGCAAGGGCTACGGCCCAGTTGGGTACTGGAGGAAAGAAATTGGGTTTTCTATTTCTTCATCGGGCGGTCAGCTTGAAAACGTGACTGGGCCGGGAGGATCTACAGACATACCTCGCGGCGGTCACCTTGACAACGTGACTTGGCCGGGCGGATCTACAGACATACCCCGCGGTTGGGCAACGCCTACGAACAGCACGAAGATGAAAATCCTGGTTCCTGTTAAAACCGGATTCATCGAGTTCGTCCAGACAGAGAAAAATAAAACCGGCACAGGGCGAGTAGTCTCTCGGGACAGACCCGGTTTTGTGATTGATATATTTGAAGCCGTTGTCAAAAACCTTTCATATGATCTTCCGTATGACCTGATTCCTTACGACATTGACCCAGACTCGCCTGGTTACTATGATGACCTAATCCAACAAGTCTCGTTAGAGGTCAGCTGTTAAAAAAATTCTTCCTCCCTTTCTCTACGTATGTAAGTGTTTTTTTAAACTAATCAGAGTTTTTTTAAATGCCCTGATCAGAGATTCGATGCAGCTGTGGGAGATTTTACCATCCTTGCAAACCGTAGCATATATGTCGACTTCACTCAGCCCTATTTTGAATCAGGGCTGGTGATGGTAGTGCCAATAAAGGAAACCAATCCCAGCAATGCTTGGACTTTTATTCTTCCTTTTACACCAGGCATGTGGAGTACAACAGGAGCATTATTTGTCTTTACAGGATTAGTTGTTTGGCTGCTTGAACACAAGTTCAACGATACTTTTAGAGGAAAGCCCAAAGAACAAGTGACAACCTTCCTCTGGTAATCTTCACTTTCCAATTTCTATTTACTATTTAGTTGTGTTAAATTTGCTTAGTTGTTGTGTGTTAAATAGACGTATCCTTCGAAAAAATTATTAAAAAGTACATATTCTTAATTTGTAAACTTATTAAAATTATATTTTTTATTTTCTTTGGTTGTACATATAACTAGCATAGCCGCTAACTCGCTGCTTGTTAACACAGAAAGGGTTATTGCTGGTAAGATGAAATGAAGAATATAAAGAATATGAAATCATTGATTGTAATTATGCTGTTTCAAATTTGTAATTTCAATTAAGTTTGTTAATCATTTGAACGTGGCAATTAGATGGTCACACAGTAATTTTTCAATCATATTAAGTAAATATTAAAAGGTAAACAGGTTAAAGGAAGCTTTTAAAAATGCTAGAAAGTTATGAAGATAAGATCTGGTTCATTGATTTCCAAGAACACTAAGAATCTGCACTAAGAATCTGCTAGCATCTTTAATTGATAACCATAAGATTAAAATTTATGGTTAAAAAATCATTAAATGTGCTCATTATCAATAAATATATACCTTTTCATTTAAGATTTTTTTTTTAAATTAAACATGAAAAAAATGTATTGATATCTTTGATGTCAACTATTGTTTCCAGGTTCTCATTTTCCACGCTCTTTTTCTCTCAAAGTAAGTGTGTTATTCACCTTCAAATTTTGATTAGCCAAATCCTTGTGTAACAGAATCCTTCTTCTATAACCAAAGACTCTATTTATGACTAAACTTTTCATTGTATTTTCAATATCTACATAGATAATTCTTAATCACAGTTCTGTAAAATTGTAATTGTTTTATTAGTGATTCAAAAATTGCAAATGATTTGTTAGTGATTCAATCCAACATTGATATTGCACAGGGGAGAAAGTTGTCAGCAGTTTGGCTCGAGGAGTCATAATAATCTGGCTTTTCGTAGTTCTGATACTGCAATCTAGCTACACAGCAAACCTCACAGCAATATTGACTGTCAAACAAATGCAGCCAACCATTCGAGACTTGGACTCTCTGAAATCCAGCGGACTGTCCGTGGGTTACCAGGCCGGAACTTTTGTAGGTGACTACCTGGTAGAACACCTGGGGATAGACAGAGGGAAGCTCAAGCCATATTCATCACCACAAGAATATGCAAAGGCTCTGTCAAACGAATCGGTGGCTGCCATATTCGACGAAATCCCTTATATTTGCGTTTTCCTGTCCACAGAAAACGGCTTCACAATAGTTGGCGAGACATATAGAACCGGTGGCTTAGGCTTTGTATGTTTACATGACATTCATTTTATTTATTGCTACTAGGGCTAAGACTAACTTGTAAAATTGTAGTTGTTTTTAGTGTTGGAAATATACAGTGAGTTTGATTTTATTTATGGACAGGCATTTCCGAAGGGATCTCCGCTCGTATCGGACATGTCAACGTCGGTGTTGGAGGTTGCAGAGAGTCCGGAAAGTCAGGAAATTCGGAAGAGATATTTGAAGAAATATTTCAACAACACAGGCTGCAGCAACGCAGGGCCGCAAGAAAATTCGAATAGGCTAAGCATGAAGAGCTTCTGGGGTCTCTTCCTCGTTACGGGCTCCGCTTCAGCGATGGGTCTGCTCATATATTTGGGCCGTCTCGTATACGCATATGTCCGCCATCGCCTTCCGCAGGAGCAACAGCAGTTCCAGTCCACAAAACATTTAATAACAAACCGCTTCAAAAGCTTCGTGAATTACATGGACGAGAAAAAGGCATCCCAGAAGTCTAAAGAAACCAGTCGGGAAAGTGATCAAAGTCTCCCTGCGGACCCCAATTTTGGTACTAGTATTTCAACTCCGGCGGCGGGCGAAAGTCCAGTCAGCGTAACTACCAGCGGTCCCATGGAAGGAGAAGGCGGCTATGAAGACACCATTTCCTCCGCGTCGTCATCGCGCTCTTCTTCCTTCTATTCGCTGCCTGTGGCAACATTTTAATAGTCAAGATCTTCATGCTTAATAGTCAAGATTCTTATAATATTTGTGATTAAAATTACCGACCATAATCACATGTGTAATTTGTAAAATCGGTTGATATAAGAGTTGTAGAATAATGGTTTGCCGTTAAATAATCATAGTAAAATTGGTTTGTATATTATTTGTTGTTTGCTAATTGGTTGATATAAGTAGATACTAGCACAGCCGCAAAGTCGGCTGGTGAAAGCATGGGTTAAAACACCACTCCATTAAAAAAAAAAAAAACTAATATCATTCACATTCTAAATATTAAATATTAATGTAACATATTAAATATTAAATAATGTAACATATTAAATATTAATACATTAATAATGTAATGTATGAATTAATTAATACATTAATACATTGTTAAAATAGTAATTCAATAATAAAGAAATAATATATTAATAAAAATATTATTAAAGTATTAATATATTAATATATTTATTGAAAATGATTGTAGTTGATTACTGTGAACCATCATCATTGTTTCTTATGTTCATGACTATAAATGAGATTAATATATATTGTAATATATTAATTTATTAATTAATATATTTTTAATAAATACATTATTATATTAATATAATATATAAATTAAAGTATTAATTTACATAAATATATAATATAAAGTATTAATTAATTAATGCATTAATAATGTAATGTATTAATTAAGTAATACATTTATACAATATTAATTACTATATTGTTAAAGTATTAATATAATAATAAAGTAAAAGATTAATAATACATTCTTAAAGTATTAATAAAAAAAATATTTCATACCCTTAATACATCAAATGAATTAATAAATACATTAGCAAAGTATTAATATATTAATTTTTAATGTAACATATTTAATTATTAATAAATTAATAATGCATAAATAAATACGTTTCTAAAGTATTAATGCCTTAATAAATACATTAATAATATATTATTTAAGTATTAATACAATAATACTTTAATTGAAAATGACTATGGTTGAGTATGGTTGACCATGGTTGTCCTTCATCATGGTTGAGTGAGGTTGACCATGACCATGGTTGACTATGGTTGATGAGAGTTTATTATGGTTGAACATACCCATGGCTGACCTTCGTTGACCATGTAGATCTCATTATGGTGGGCCATGTTGATTATATTCACCTTAGTTTACTATAGCACTACTGCATTGCAATGTTGATCATATTATGTTCATCAAACTGCGACATCATGTTTTGTTCGTCACATGTCAACCTTAGTTGTTGTTCATCACATTGTGAAATCAACTTTTGTTCATCACATGTTGACATAAGGTTTTGTTCATGACATTGTAACATTAGTTTTTGTTCGTCACTTGACATTGTAAGGTTATGGTCATCAAATTACGACGAAGGTTTATGTTTCTCACAATATGGAATTGGAWTAAGTTTTTCATAGTTCAATAGTGGGTTATGTTCGTCACATTGCGACATCGGAAAATGTTTGTCACTTCAACACATTAGGTTGTGTACATCAAATTGCGACAATAGGTTGTGTTTGTCCCATTTTGACTTTTGGAAATGTCTATCACATTGCATTTGTCAAATTACAATGCCAATTTGTGTTTGTTTGATTGCGATGTTCATAATTGTTCGTCACATTATGACATGTGTATATGTTCATCACAATGTGATGTCCATATATGTTTGTTGCATTGCGGTGTTACTATGTTTGGTAGATTTCATTGTTACTATGTTCAACACATTACAATGTTTGGAAATGCTTGTCACATTGGGGCGTCTGTATTGTTGGGTATGTGTTATATTCTTTGCATGTGTGTGTGTGGGAGTGTCAGATTCGACAGTTGCTTCTGACGATCCCAACTTCCTTCGATATTAGTGTCGTGTGTGTTGGGCTCTTTCTTGGGGGGGTCCCATGGGGGGCAGGTTTGGCCCCCACTGGTTACATGCAGCATTCGGGGCAGTGCCCCAGAATTGTTTTTGGGTGGTTTTTTCTATTTTAGCGGATTTTGATATTTTTAGTGGTTTTCTAAATTAATTTCGGATTAAGGGATTAAGTTTTTGGTAGCTACAAAATACCTAAAACATTGTATATAATGTATGGTGAATGGTGAAATTAATACAATGAAGAGTTGAAAGGTGTGACACCAAGGAATGTTGGTTTTCTCCCGGTTAAGGGTTTCCAGCGTAAATCTATGTGTACTATGTGTATGAGCCATTGATTATTATTTTTTTCTTAAGAATTTGTATGCATTACTTTGCTTCACAGGTTTAAAACTTACATGTGGTATCAGATCTCGTTTTTGGCTTCAGGGGGACACCTTTGTTGTTGAGGGTTTGGCTCAGTCTTGATAGATCAAGTTTATCTTGGGTCTGTAATAAATCTGGGTTTAGTGGGAGCTTTTACAGTGATGATTCGAGTGTAGAAAGAGTAATGGTGAGATATTCTAGAATCAAGATAGAGAATTTCAACGGTAAAAAAATTGAGCTATGGAAGCTCAAGATGGAGGACCTTCTTGTAGACAAAGAACAATGGATCGTTGTGGATCTTGGTATACAGCCTACTAGTATGCAGTTTACTGGCACACTGTCTATTGGTACACAACCTACTAGTACACAAACTACTAGTACACCACCTACTGGTCTATCGAAGGAAGATTGGGAGAAGTTGGACAAAAGAGCAAGGAGTATTATTCGACTCTGCCTAGAAGATTCAGTGTTGTTGAATGTCTCGGGAGAATCTACGACCAAGGAACTATAGGATAAGTTAGGGAATTTGTATCAATCAAAGTCCTTGGTAAACAAGTTGTTTCTTCGAAAGAAGTTGTATCATCTTAGGATGGAAGATGGAGATTCTGTGACAGAACATCTAAATGTCTTTAATACTCTGGTAAGTCAGCTGGTATATGTTAATATTACGATTGTAGAAGCAGATAAGTGTATTACTTTGTTATGTTATTTTCCAGACTCATGGGATAATCTGGTTGTAGCAATTGGTAGTACCACTCAATTTATATTGAAGTATGAGGATGTAGTTGCATCCTCGTTATCTGAAGAGATGAGGCGGAAAAACATGGATAGTCAGAGCACAGATGCTTTATTTGTAAGCTGTCATACCCAAGACAGGAATCCTGGTAAGTCTTTGGGGGGGAGATCTAAATCCATAGGTAGATCTAAGTCTCCAGAAAAATCTTTGAGGAAATATTGGAAGTGTTGTAAAATAGGGCATTATAAGAAATATTGCAAGTCTAAGAAGGTTGATAAACCAAAGGGATATGATAATACCTCTTCCACAGAGGTGAAAACCTCCACTTAAGGAGGTGATGTTTACCTGGAATATACAAGTACACATACAGACCGTGGTGTATGGTTAATCGACTCAGGTGTGTCATATCATATGACTCCTCACATGGAGTGGTTCTGTGAATATGAAAAATATGATGGTGGTGATGTATTCCTAAGAGATGACTCAACAACCAAAATCATGGGACGTGGAAGGGTTAAGTCGTTTCTAAAAGATGGAAGGATTAGAACTTTCCTTGGGGTTCTACACATTCCAAAAATAGCCAGGAGCCTAATATCTGTAAGCAAGTTGGATGATGCAGGAGTGGATACTGTATTGGGAAAGGGAACTTGCAAGATGGTACAAGGATAAATGGTGTTGATGAGGGGAGTTCGGTGTGGAACTCTGTACAATTTGTTGGGAAGCACTTATACTAATGAGTGTAAAAACTTTTTTGTCCCTGAGCAGATAAATAAAGAAGACAAGACTAATATTTTCCCTGGAAAGAAGACCATGCTATGTCATCAAAGACTGGGGCATATTGGAGAAAAGGGCCTTCGAACACTACACGATAAATTCATGGTTGAAGGTATGTCAAATTTCACTCTGGATTTGATTTCTGTGAACATTGCATATATGGTAAACATACTCGAGTAAGAGTCCCATCTGGTGCTACAAGAGTAAAGGGGATCTTAGAGTTGATACACAGTGATGTGTTTGGACCTGTGCTTGTTCCATCACTAGGTAAATTTGTGTATTATGTTTCATTCATAGATGACTTCTCTAGGAACACATGGATTTATTTTCTTAGAAAGAAATATGAGGTATTTGATAAATTTAAAGAGTTTAAGGCTCTGGTAGAAAATCAGACAGAGAATAAAATAAAGGTATTGAGGACAGATAATGGTGGAGAATTCTGCGGAAATGAATTCGAAGGATTATGTAAGAAGTGTGGTATAACAAGGCAGAAGACTACTCCATACACACCTCAGCGGAATGGAGTTGCACAAAGGATGAACATGACACTGATGGAAAAAGCAAGGACATTCTTAGTGGTGTCAAGTTAGGACATGAATTTTGGGCAGAGGAAGTGGGTACAACATGTTACCTGGTTAATCGATCACCCTTATCGACGCTGGATGAGAAAAATCCACATGAGGTATGGACTGGTAAGAAACCCTCTCTTAAACATCTCAAAGTGATTGGTTGTGATGCTTATGTATATGTTCAAAAAGGAAAATAGGAGTAAGTTGGATAATAAAGATGAAAAGTGTATCTTTATGGGTTATAAAGATGGTGTGAAAGGTTATAAGATTTGGAACCCAAAAATTAAGAAGACTATTTACAGTCATGATGTTGATTTTAGAGAGGTAAAAGATGCTTCCAAACAATAATTCCTACCAAGGCAAGAAGAACTTGATAAAATAGAGTTTGAGTTGGATGATGCAAAATCTGAATCATCTAAAGAAGATGAAGCAGAAGAAGAAGAACCTCATACCCCAGTATTGAGGAGATTAGTGAGGGAAAGAAGGCAACCAAAAAGGTATATTCCACTTGATTTTCGTTCTAATTTTTCTTTATATATTACTGATGATGATCCCAAAACTGCCAGAGAAGTAGTGAATTCAGAGGATAGTAAACTCTAGAAGAAGGCCATGGTTGAAGAAATTTATGCCTTGGATAAGAATGAGGCATGGTATATAGTTGAGTTGCCAGATGGAAGAAAATATGTTGTAGAAGAAGTTTAATACAGAAGGAAAAGTGGAGAAATACAAAGCTCGATTAGTAGCAAAAGGTTATTCCTAGGTAGAGGGAATTGACTTTGATGAGATTTTTTCTTCTGTTGCCAAGTTAAATTCTATTAGATTTCTTTTATCTATTCCTGTTGCTTTTGATCTTGAAGTGGAATAGATGGATGTGAAGAAAAAATTCCTACACGAGGATCTGAAAGAAGAAATAGACATGAAGCATCCAAAAGGCTTTGTAGTGAAGGGAAAGAAAGAGATGGTTTGTAAGCTAAAGAATTCATTATATGGTCTGAAGCAATCACCTAGGATGTGGTACCAAAAGTTTGACACATACATCCTTGGATTGGGATTTGTGAGAAGCAAGGTTGATCACTAATTATATTCCAAGAAGGTTGGTAATCACTTCATTTATGTAGTGTTGCATGTTGATGACATGTTGCTGGTAGGAAATAACATGGATGTTATCAAGGAGGTGAAATCCCATCTATCCTCCAAATTTGACATGAAGGATCTCAGTGTTGCTAACTTCATCCTGGGAATGGAGATTAAAAGAGATCGTGAAAACATGAAACTATGGTTGAATTAGAGAAAATATGTTGAGACAATATTGCAAAGATTTAATATGCATCGAAGTAAACCGGTCAAGGTTCCTATTCCTATAGGTCTAAAGTTATCTGTAGATTAGTGTCCCAAGACACAAGAAGAAGAAGAGGACATGCCCCATGTTTTGTATGTCATTTCAATTGGCAGTTTGATGTATGCAATGGTTTGTACTAGACTGGACATTACACATGTAGTGGGAGTTTTGAGCAGGTATATTTCAAAACCAGGGAATGAGCATTGGGCAACAATAAAGAGGGTCTTCAGGTATTTGCGTGGCACTACCAATTATGAATTGTGCTACCAAGGAAGACCATGATTGGACAGAGTGGTGGACATACATGTGTTTGTTGATGCAGACTGGGCTAGAGATATAGATCGTAGAAAATCCATCAGTGGGTATGTGTTTAACCTATTTGGAGGAGAAATCAGTTGGATGAGCAAAAGACGGGTTGTAGTGGCCCTCTCAACTACATAAGCTGAATACATGGAAGCCACTCATGAAAGCAAGGAAGCAGTATGGTTACAGAGATTGTGTTCAGGTATTGGGTTTGTACAAAAAGCAGTGAGATTAGAGTGTGATAGCCAGAGTGAAATCTTCCTGGCAAAGAACCCTGCTTATCATTTGAAGACAAAGCATATTTATGTTCACTATCACTTTGTAAGAGACATGGTTGAAGAAAAGAAGGTGTTGCTGGAAAAGGTTGACACTTTGAAGAATGTTGCAAATTCATTGACAAAGTCTGTGAGCACAGAGAAGTTCTCCTGGTGTAGAGTAACAATGGGCATTGATGCCCTGGATTGTTGACTTTGTAATCTTGTGAACCCTTGTATGCAAAGAAAAAAACAAGTGGGAGAATGTTGGGTATGTGTTATATTATTTTCATGTGTGTGTGTGGGCGCGTCATATTCTATAATTGCGTCTGATGATCCCAACTTCCTTCGTTATTTGTGTCATGTGCCTCGGACGGTTTTTTCCTTTTTAGTGTATTTTGCTATTTTTAGTGGTTTTCTAAATTAATCATGGATTAAGGGATTAGGGTTTTGGTAGCTATAGAATACCTAAAACATTATATATATAGTATGGTGAATGGTGAAATTAATACAATGAATATTTGAAAGGTGTAGCACCAAGGGACGCTGGTTTTCTCTTGGTTAAGGGTTTCCTGTGTAAATCTCTGTGTACTCTGTGTATAAGCCATTGATTAATTTTTGTTTTTCTTAAGAATATGTATGCATTGCTTTACTTCACAGGTTTAAAACTTACATGTATGTGTTCGCCACATTGTGATGTTACTATGCATAGTAAATGGAAACATTACTATGTTTGACACATTATGATGTTTGGAATTGTTTATCACATTGCGACATCCATATATGTTCGTCACATTACGACATTACGATGTTTGGTACATTGCAAGTTTACTATGTTCGACACATTGCGATGTTTGGAAGTGTTTGTCACATTGGGACATCAGGATATGTGCGTCACATTGCAACGTGAGGAAATGTTTTTCATATTGCAACGACAGGGTGATGTGGGACACATTGTGACACTACTATCCACATTGCGACAACATACCTATTTTCGTCAAATTGCGACTTTACTATGTTTCGTAGATTGCAATGTTAATATGTTCATAACATTATAACGTTACTATGTTCGTCATATTGCAACACTATATTTTCATCACATTGCAATGTTATGTGTTCGCCACTGTCTGAATTTACTATGTTTGGTAGATTTCAACATTATTATGTTCAACACATTGCAACATTTGGAAATTTTTGTCACATTGCGACATTGCTATAAGTGCATCATAATGCAACATCAGGAAATGTTCATCACATTGCACCGATAAGATGATGTGCGACACAATGCGACGACATGCCTATCCACATCCATATATGTTCCACACATTGCAACGTTTGGAAATGTTTGTCACATTATGATGTCCGTATATCTTCGTCACATTGCGACAAGTGTTTGTCACATTGTGATGTTAGGATATGTACATCACATTGAAATGTGAGAAAATGTTCATCATATTGCAATGATAGGGCCATGTGGGACACATTGCAACCTCTATTTATGTTCATTGCATTGTGACGTTACTATCCACATAGCGACGACATGCCTCTATTCGTCACATTGCGACATTACTATGTTTGGTATATTGCAATGTTACTATGTTCATCACATTGCAACTTTAATATGTTCATCACATTTCAACGTTATATGTTCATCACATTGTGACGTTAATATGTTTGGTAGAATAAAAATTTAATTTGTTCGACACATTGTGATGTTTGGAATTGTTTGTGACATTGTGACGTTAGAATAAGTGCATCAAATTGCAACATGAGGAAACGTTCATCACATTGCAATGATAGGATGGTGTGCACTAAAGTGTAATGTTCATTTATGTTACGACGATATGCCTATGTTCATCACATTACAACGTCAATTTATGTTCATCACATTGCAACATTATTATGTTCGTTATATTGCAACGTTACTATGTTTGTCATTATATAACGTTAGTATGTTCAACAAAACACAACATTACTATGTTCGTCACGTTGTAACATCTTGTTTTGTTCCTCATATTTCAACGTCGGTGGCATGTTCATCGCACAAAAAGGTTGGTTTGTGTCCCACATATTAAGAAAAGTAATCTTTGGTGAAGCTTTAAAAAAAAAAAATCTAACAGTGTTTCCTTTGTGAGAAATATATGAACTTTGAACTGATGCTTTGTGAAAAATATAGGAACCTTGAACTGATGCGATATATTACATAGAATGAAACTTAGAATCATACTTTTTTAAGGACATTGATAACATATGATCTTGAACTATAAAATATATCCCTTCCGAATAAACATACATAAAATTAGAGTATGCATTTATGCATTCCGCCTTTTGGTCTCACAATTTGCAATTGTTAAGAAAGCACAAAGGAATGAGTTAAAAACAATTATGATTTATAGTACTAAAATATTTAACTTGAATCCTTTTATGAGTAACTGTGATCAATGTTGTGGCATTGTTTTTCTTGGATAGATTCATAAAACTAAAGTGTTCATACAAGGATATTATAGGGGAAAGCGTTTTTCATCTTTAATTCAACAAAAATATAAAATGTGGTCTTTCTTAATATATTGTTAAGAGAAATTTGGTTTAAAATATAAAATATTATGTCTTTCTTGATATAATAAATGTAATCAAATAAACAATATTGATATTGTATTTTTCTTAATCAAATTATTAATAAATAATATAAATATTATATTTTTCTTAATATAATAAATGTATTCAAAGATTCTTATATATACATTTTTGTTTATATAATGTGTTCTTTTATTGATACAATAAATGCAATCAAATAATTATATACTGTATTTTTCTTATATAATATATGATATTGTCTTTTTTCTTATATAATAATTATTGTCTTTGGTAATCAAATAATAAATATAATGTCTTTTTCATGATATAATAAAGTGATTTTCTTGATATAAGAGTAATCAATTATTAATAATTAATATTGATATTGTTTTTTATATAATATAATAATATATCAATAATTTTAGTATAATATAATATGATGTAATGTTTTATATATCAAATAATTATATAAAAAAATGTTTTATGATGATGATGATGATTAACGTCCACTAAGACCGAATTGGTCTATCGGACCTTAATAGGGTAAGTGATTACTTGTGATTCTTTAGAATTTTGTTTCTGTGACCGAAAAGCATTAAGAGAAGCTTTCCAAGATCACCATACTTTTGTTGAGTTAAGAGGATAGGAAGGTTGGTAGTGTGATAAATATTTTGAAAATGAGATCTAATATGGGTATAGGCTGGACAATCTAAGAGAAAGTGATTTTCATCTTCAACATTCTTAGTGTCACAAAGGTGACACTCTCTTTCATCCCAGGGCATTTTAGGAATTGACCAACGCCCAATTTCACTATGGAGCTCGTGAGAATTTTTTCTTATCTTAGCAATGCTTATTTTGTTCTTTCCACTTGGAAAAACATATAGATAATTTTGATCTTCTAGATTAGGGTTGATTACATCTTTATAATAACTCAATTTTCTTTTTTCCTCTAACTCTTTATCACACCACATTTTCTCCTTAAATTTTGAGTTGGCATTTCTTTTAACAGTACATTTATTCTACAAAATGGTTTCTTCCATGATTCCCCAATAGTTTATCCAAGACTGGACATCTTTATGCCATCCTCACTTGAGTCGATGGTGGATATGACTTGATTTTGAAGCAATTTTAGGTAGCCTCTTGTCTTCCATGTTGTTTAACTTGTTCTTATACATTAGGTATCTAGTCATAGCCATGCTCTCAATGGAGGAGAGGCTTGTTTCTAAGAGGAGGATGGGATAGGGCGTATTTCCTTTAATTTTGAGATTATAGGTTATAAAATTATTTTGTATTTGCTTTATCTTTCTTCAGGATTCATGAGAGATACTACAAACCCAGACTTCACATTCATAAAGAATAACATGTGTAACAAGAGTCTCAAAGAGGAGTTTCCTCTTATCCAAATTCCAAACATCAGCTCATTTACAATTGTTTTCAAGCCCACAACAAACTTTCCATCCCCCAATAATCATTTTTCTCAATGCTATAATTCCAATTGAGCTTGTGGTGAATATCAATTCCAAGATATTTGTATGAAGTCACTTCCTCCAAGTTGTTGTTGTCATATACAAAGGTATAATAAGGGATCTTATTGGATTTAATAATCATGACCTTAGTCTTATTAGTGTTAACAGTCATACCCATATTGGAGCAAAAATCCTTGAGTATTCTTAGTTGGTTTTCAAGATCATGGGGACTCCTTGCCATAAGAGCAATATCATCGGCATAAAGAAGAAGATTGATGAATATACCAGTGAGAGTAGGGCCGACACAACCTACTTTTTCCAAGCATTCTTCTAACTTGTCAATGTATATGCCAAAAAGGGTAGGGGACAAGGGACAACCTTGTTTGACTCGATATTGCAGTTAATCTATTTTGACCAACCCTCAGTGTTTTTAAACTTATCAATAACGTTCTCATACATCCTTATTGCAGCAGCCCTCAACTTGAGAGGCACTTTTATCTCTTCCAACCTATTCCAAAGGTTTTTCCTAGGAACCATGTCAAAAGCTTTTCTAAAGTCAACAAAACAACAAAAAAGATTGGTTTTAGTATTGTCGAACTCTTCTGTAATGCTCCTAAAGGTAACACGATGGTCCATAGTTGAATGAAATATCCTAAACCTGGCTTGGCCTTTCGCTCTTTTACCGTGAATTTCTAGCCAAAAGCTAATCTTCTTTTCCAAAATAATTCCATAAAGCTTGGCTAAAATAGGGATAATCATAATGGTCCTATAATTAGAGGGAATGTTTCTATCCCCATTTTTAAAAATAGGAAAAATGAGGCTTTGCATCCAAGGTTTAGGGAAGCACTGATTGACTGCTAAATTGAAAAGCTTATGTATGTGAGGGATAAGGATTGACCCTCCCATTTTAAAAATTTGAGCTTGGTAGTCTTCAATGTCCTTAGCTTTCCCATTTTTTTTTAATATATTGTTATTAGCATTTAGTTTAAAATATAAAATAATGTAAGCAAATAATTAATATTAATATTGTAATCAAATAATTAATATTAATTTTTATTAGACAATAATTGTACTCAAATAATATATAATTTATTTTTCTCATATAATATAATATTATCTTTTTGGTTTGAGTATTATAAGGATTAATGTTTGTGAGATATAGGTATTAGGTGATTAGGGTTAACAAGTTAGGCTTTAATGGCATTGGAGAGCTCTGAGAAACCCTAGCCCTATGCCCGTGCAAGCCACTGTATGATCGATCCAGGATCTGCCGCAGCAACATAACAACACAGATTCAGCGCGGGCCGTTACCAACTCTGATCTGCAACTATGAGCGTCGAAGAGGGGAGGAAACCCCCCTCATACAAAAACATTACAACCAACGACAAATCGGGAACGAGAAAAAAAAGGCCTGCGTTTGAGTCGCCACAACAAATCCGGGAACAACTCCTCGCCAGAGAACAAGGATTCAACAAGGAAATGGAGATGGAAGCCAGCACGTCCCATCCAAAAGCACCCCGAGGATGGGAGCCTGGAAAATGCATCCTGCAAATGGAAAAGTCTCCTAGATACATCATAAGCTCAACAAGGGTTGGGGAGCATACCCAGTTTATGCAAGAACATGCCCTTATCGACAAATTTATGGGACTCTGGCCATCTGAAAGGGTTTTGAACAAATGGATCAAACATTGGTGGAACCCTAAAGGTGACTCTGAAGTTCAACTCAGCTCCAAAGGCTTCTTCACAATCATATTATATAACCTAGAAGACAGAGATCGCATATTTGAGAACAGCCCCTACTTCTACAACTCGACAGGGTTATTCCTAAGATTCTTGATAGAGCGCTTCAGCCTAGACAAGGAGGACTTTACAATGGAACCTGTCTAGATCTACCTCTACTCCCTTCCACAGGAGTTCTGGTTGGAGGAGATTCTTATGGGAATAGGTAATACAATCGGCCAATATGTAAAAGCCTCAGAAGCCACAAAGCAACAGAAATACACCTCATACGCCCAAATATGTGTTTACATGAACATAGCTAAAGCCTTACCAGGAGAAGTAACACTGGAGTATCAGGATGAAGATTGGTCACAAACCCTTGACTACGAACACATCCCGTTCAGATGCAGAAAATGCCATGAACACGGCCACCTGTTTCGGGACTGCCCACTCAATCAACAAGCTTCCAAAGCTAGTCAAAACCTGCAGAAAGATGGCTTCACAACGGTCAAGACAAGAAAGAGAAATCCCCCTCGAAGGCAAACAACCGACCCCAAACCTAGGATCTTGACCAGGAATGATTATGATATACTGAGCCAGCTACCAGAAGATTAGAAAATCAAAGATCCACATGAAGGATTACAGAAAAGAAAAGACCAGAACCCCACACCCTCCCCTTCCGGTCCAAACAAAGAGATCCATGCAGACAAAAAAGGGGATGTAGATGGAGACACTTTAATGCAAGTAGACGCCCAAGATCTGGCAGGTATCGACCTCGAGAAACTAGAGGAAGCCCTCAATTAGAAGGATCTACAAGCCCTTCCTGAAGAGAAGCTCAGAAAGGTACACAAGGTCTTCCTTGATTCAACAGCGGGATCCACAGCTCGCCTCAGCATAGCCACATAATCAAGCTCAGGCTCCAAAAAGACACCACACGAGAACAAAAGAAGGGGGCGAAAACCAGTACATCAACTAATTAAAGAAGCTAGAAATATCATGATCAACTTAGGTCAAATACATAAGCTCTCGGAGGGATACCTCCACCCACACCCCTCCTCATAATGATGAAGATTATCACTTGGAACATTACAGGACTCAACGGCAGATCCAAGCAAGGAATTCTCGGGGACTGCATCAAAGAGGAAAGCCCATATATTCTAATGTTACAAGAAAGGAAATGTGCAGGAATGGAAGCCGAAACCATCTTTCAACGCATATGGAAAGGTTGCCACTACATCCAAACGAACTCCTTGGGAGCCTCGGGGGGTTTAGCCATATTGTGGAACCCAAGCCACACTATCCTTAGTGGACCCTTTTCCACTATAGGTACCTTGTCATCTCACTTTGAAATAATAGGCTCGAATCAAGAGGGGACCATCACCAATGTCTACGAACCACAAGGACAACAGGAAAAAATCAAATTCATGGAAAGGCTGGCCCGAGTAAAATCTCTAGCAACCACACCTAACTGGATCCTAGGAGGTGACTTCAACATGATCATGTCACTGGAGGAAAAAACAGGTGGGAGAAAAAGACTTGAGCAAGACAGTGGTAAGTTCAAAACTCTCCCTGAGCAATTAAAGTTAGTAGACATAGAGAACAACAATGGCACTTTCACATGGTCCAATCGTAGATCAGGAAACCAGCATGTCGCCTGCTGACTCGACCACTTTCTCATGACAGAGGAATTGATTGAAAGAAACCTCTACATGGAAAGTCTGATTCTCCCCAAAGCGGGCTCTGACCACTGGCCAATCGCCCTTCAGCTAGCAATAGAGGCAACACCTAAATTTAAACCATTCCGATTTGAGAAATTTTGGCTTACACACCTAGATTTCTAACAGCTGGCAAAAACCTGGTGGATTCAAGTTGAAGTACAATAGGGCACCAAGATGTACAGATTTCAACAAAGGCTTAAAAACTTCAAGCAACTGCTCAAACACTGGAACAAAAATACTTTTGGCAATATATTCCAGAGCATTAAGGACACAGAGAATAAATTAGCCGAGATACAAAGAATCTTTATATCAGGGGCTCAAACTACTGAGCTCATGAAGGAAGAAGAGGAACTACAAGATCAATTGGAGCAAAGAATAAAATAAGAAGAAATACTATGGAGGCAGAAATCTAGGGTGCAATGGCTCAAAGAGGGGGGAAAGAATACAAAATTCTTCCACGGAACTATGATACACCGATGACACATCAACAAAATAACACATCTGGAAAACGAGCATGGCAACCTGATCAGAGAGCACACACAAATTGAAGAGGAGCTCAATAGATACTACCAGAACCTCCTTACGGAAACCAAGGAGAACAGAAATGAAGCCATCACTCGAGTTACCAGTCATATTCCCTCACTAGCCACCCCTGAACAGAATGCAGCTCTTATGAGGCAAATTACCCAGGAGGAAGTGGACCAAGCAACAAAATATATGCCCCCGGGAAAATCCCCAGGCCCTGATGGCTTCAATACAGACTTCTTCCATCACTGTTGGGACATAGTAAGAAAGGATGTCTGGGAGGTCGTCGAGGAATCACGAACATCGGGTCAAGTTCTCCAGGCTCTCAACACAACCTTCCTCACTCTCATTCCAAAGGAAGAAAGAGTCACAAATCCCAAACAGTTCATACCCATAGCCTTATGTAATGTAATTTACAAGATTATTACCAAGGTGATTGCAAACCGCCTCAAGCCAATACTGCCCTATGTCATTTCCAAAGAACAAGTTGGCTATGTTGAAGGAAGACAGATTATGGATAGCATTATCTTAGCACATGAAGTGATCGACTCTCTTAAATCAACAAAAACTCCAGGTATGCTAATCAAACTTGATCTCTCAAAAGCTTTCGATAAAGCCAGTTGGAAATACCTTAGAGCTATCTTAAATTCCTTTGGTTTTGACCAAGATTGGGTAAACTGGATTTTGAATCTCACCTCTTCGGCTTTTTTCTCAATCCTAGTCAATGGAGTCCCCTCCCGGCCTTTCTCTCCCTCTAGAGGCATTCAACAAGGGGATTCATTATCACCCTTCCTTTTCATACTCATGGCGGAAGGCTTGGGTCGCTACATTAAATCAGCGGTTCTAGAAGGCTCCCTCAAAGGCTTACCCTTGCACAACATTCATCCAGCCCCCTCACACAGCCAATTCATTGATGACACCCTTCTTATGAACTCCCCCACTGCGCGCGAAGCCAATAAGCTCAACTCCATCCTCTCTGACTTCACAGAAGCCTTCGGCATGATGTTGAACCTAGATAAATCCAAGCTCTTCTTCTTCAACACTCCCGCTACGGTTCAGCTACATATTTCCAAACTCTTGGGCATCCCCAAGAGCTCCCTTCCGTCCAACTACCTGGGCATTCCTCTCACAGGAGCGCCAGCCAAATCCATTTCCTGGGACAACCTCCTCCTTTCTATCTCAAACAGACTAGCTAATTGGACCTTCAGACCGTTAAATATTGCAGCCAGACTAGTCCTGCTAAAATCGGTCCTACAGACCCTACCCACCTATCTCTTCACTGCTTTAGTAGCTCCCAAACAAATCATTAGAGCTGTCAGAAACCTCCAGAGAAATTTTCTTTGGAAAGGCCTGCAGCCCAACAAGAAATGGGCTCTGGTAGGCTGGGATAAGGTCTACGCACCAAAAAGCATGGGTGGCCTTGGGCTTCAAGACCCTGGAAAGCTCAACCAGATAATGGGGGCCAAGATATGGTGGAGATGGATGAAAACACCAAATGCTCTATGGGCACAAATCTGGAAGAACAAATACGCTCCCTCCATGCAGACTGATCAACTGATCAGACACAATGTTCGAATATAGAGTTCAAATATTTGGAACACAGCCTGGAAAAACAAAGATCTAATACAGAAACACGCCTTCTGGGAAATTCGCAGTGGAGGTAGTGCAATGTTTTGGCAAGACTCGTGGCAACAACTTAAACCTCTAAAGGAACTAGCAGAGCTAACACCCCTCCAACAAGCTCTTAATCAAGATCCTCCACTTAAGGCAAAAGATCTATGGAAACCCCTAGAAGCAAGACAGACATGGCGACAGTGGAAGACCTCCAGCCAAGACTTAAGAGTCCCAGATGACTTAAACTTGTCAGCCTGGCACCACCATGCAAGACGTAGGAAAATTCCCATTAGGGAGGGTCCAGACATCCTCAGATGGGGGCACTCCACAACTGGCAACTTCTCGGTAAAAGAAGCCTATTGCTTACAAGGCAATTACCACAATCAGGAAACAAACAACATTTGGAACAAAATCTGGAATAAAGGACTTTGGCCAAAGGTTTCCACTTTCCTCTAGTTAATCATCCATAATAGAATTATAACCTGGGACAATCTTAGAAGAAGGGACTTCATTGGGCCCTCAATTTGTGTCTTATGTCAATGCCAAGAAGAGACCAAGGAGCATCTTTTCAATGGATGTCATTACAATCAATCTATTTGGGACCAGGGAGATCAAATCATGTGCAGATCCAATCAAAATAGAGGCAGCATCAGAGACACTATCGAAAATTGGGACTCAATCACTTACAACAACCCCATACTGAACTCCATCTGGCAACTCCTCCCAGGGTTTATTCTCTAGCAAATATGGAAGGAGCGAAACAAGCGCATCTTCCACTCCACGGAATCCACTTCAGATTCAACCTGGGACAGAGTTGTCATACTCATTAAAGAAACAATCAGAAGCAAGAACTGGCAACCTAGGGACAAGGAATGCAACCGTGAGGAATTATGCACCCTACAAAGATGGCAGCTCAGATTAAATGACTCGTTGGCAGTCAGATCACCCAAGAATCAAAACCTCATCCCAACCACCTGGACCCCTCCCCCAACAGGATTCATAAAGATCAACTTTGATGGAGCTTCAAAAGGTAATCCAGTACCTGCAGGCCATGGAGCTGTGATCAGAAACTCCAAAGGGGAAATTCTAACTCTGACAGCAGGGTATCTGGGGGAGACCACAAACAATGCAGTGGAAATAATTGGCCTCTTACAGGGTCTTCGAACTGCAGCAGCCCTGCACAGTCATAGAATAATATTGGAGGGTGACTCACAAATCATCATTCAACTAATCACTAAAATCCTCCATGGGGAAAACCCATAGAAAATCTCTCCCAGCTGGCGTCTATCAGGGATGCTCGAGGACTTCAAAGGCATCCTCAGGGACAACATAAGCATCATCCCTTCTCATGTAAAGAGAGGGGCAAACAGAGTGGTTGATTACCTGGCAAATGAAGGAGTTTCCAGAGAACTCAAACAAATATTCTGGGATGCAAGAAGCTCTGAATCCTCAGACATATCCAAGCAATGTCAAACCCTGGCCAGCAAGGATTTCCAACCCCCGAATGGGGTGCCACGCGGTGCAGGATGGGCACGTGGAGACGCGCCAGGAGGGGGCATTTATGGCGGCAAACCACCCTCATATCCTTGCTAGTTATGAGGGGTCTCACTTCAGTCGGCCTCCATATATTGACGGGGCCTCTCACGCGCGAGAACATGCCAGCCAGCCAGAGCATTAAGATCTCAGCTTTAATGGCTACAACCACCATTTATGCTCTTATCAGCCTTCTTGGAACCCTTAGGATGCATTTGCAGCTCACAGAGCCGAGAAAGAATAGGAGCGAAGGAGAAATGTTGGCTCTTGTCCTCATTTTCATTATGCCGTGAGCTAGAGGAAGACCCCACAGAGGAGCAGGGTGGTACGCGGCTGACTCTAGGCGGAAAAGACACAAACGGTTTGAGCGAGCTCTGGTTCTTGCTAAGAGGAAGAGATGCAGGGAGACCACAGCAATAGACTCGCCCCCCAAAACTTATGTCGAGGAAATTCTGACTATGGAACTCCCCCACGACTTCTCTGAAAGTCGAATGTTTACAGTTCCGGACAATTGGAACCCCCTGGCGTGCATTGAAGCAGAAGCACCACCGCTCTGCCCGCGAGAGGCACACGGTCCCAGCGACGCTCCCACGGAGGAATTCGCCACCTGCATGGTAGAGGAAGATTTGTCGGAAGGCAACAACTACTCGTAGTCTCAGAGAATACAGCATGCACACCAGGAGATGGATGCTAAGCAAAAGTCGCCACCCCCGCCACCACTCATTCACCCGGAGCACCTGAACTTGATTTTCGAGGTCCGCAGCATGGTGGACGACCAAATCTTCAGGGTTGTCCGCATTAGCCAACGCTTGGACATGTTGTATGCATGTTACTCCAGTGCCACTCCACGACGACAATGCCCCACCTGCGCTCAGCTCTATGCCATTCCTGTCAGTAGCGGCAAGGCGATGGACGACCGCGAGGACACCGGTGAATAGGTTCTTCTGTTCAGCATTGTCTCCAACTCTCTCTCTCTTTTATGTTTATCAGAGCTGTAGCTCTTCTAGTTAATAGCCTTGTTAGCGTTAGCATAGGCCTTACTAAACTACTGTTGAAACTGGTCACGCACCCTAGTTTCCTTCGGGCAGGGTGGCGAAACGAGTTTTTGAATTTGCATGCTATTTTGGACAGGCCAGCTGTCTCGGTTTCCTTCATAGGCGAGACAACTGACACCTACATGTCATGGTGTATTTTTGAAATTTTAATATAACAAGGTTTGTTTTTTACTAAATATATATATATATATATAATATTATCTTTTTTTAACTATTATGTATTAACATTTTTTTAATCAAATAATAAATATAATGTTTTTTTCCTTCCTATAATCAATGTAATAAAATATTAATAATTAGTATTGATATTAATTTTTTTATAATATAATAATATATCAGTAATTATAGTGTAATGTAATGTTATTTTATATCAAACTTATAGTGTAATTATAATGTAATATTATTTTATATTAAAGTTATAAAATATTATAGTGTAATTATAATTATTTTGTAATGTTATTTTATTTTATATTTTATGTTATTGTGTAATCTCACCATGCGAATATATTGATATTAAGTTTTTTATAATATAATAATATATTAGTAATTATAGTGTAATGTAATGTTATTTTATATCAAACTTATAGTGTAATAATATTATTTTATATCAAAGTTATAAAATATTATAGTGTAATTATAATTATAGTGTAATGTTATTTTATTTTATATTTTATGTTATTGTGTAATCTCATAATGTGAATTGCACTCTCCATTCTCATATACTTGTGATTCCAATACTCATCATATGTGAGGTGTGGATGTTATAAGAAGATTCCTAACACATATAATTGTTAAATCCATGGTCAACGCGTCACCTATAAACATTTCTCAGTATGATTAGTTTGTTGTGAACTCATTTGCCAGTCATCATCGCAATTTTCTAACTCTCAGTTTTTCCATGTTTTAAAATCCTCATAATATACATGTTTTGTGATTAAACAAAGTTGGTAGGATAATTTTGACTGAACACTTTTATCCTTTTATCCTGCAGTGTATTAAAATGGTGTTGCGTTCATGAAAAGTGAGTGAAATCATGCTTGTTCTATTATGGCTTTGATGTCGAATGACATTGAGCACAATGAAATAATTTTGTGGGAAACATTCTCTAAATCTATGGAGTTAACCACCCTCGGACTTCAGTCTCTATATATTTGGGAGT
This sequence comes from Picea mariana, assembly GCA_032191745.1. NCBI lineage: Eukaryota > Viridiplantae > Streptophyta > Pinopsida > Pinales > Pinaceae > Picea > Picea mariana. The sequence goes on along the minus strand of JASDQU010100497.1, from coordinate 35,149 downwards.
GCAATGTGGTAGTTTAATCGGTTATTAGTTCCTATCGTAGGCATAGAGGGACTATAGCGATCGATAAATCGTTGACCTAGCATTAGCTTGTGCATTGACCAAAAATATTTCCCTATTGTCTATTGTTGGAACAAGGGAAGTGAAAATATCAATTTTTATATAATAAAAAGTATCATGTTTGTCAAGATATGATTGGACAACGGATTGGAGGTCTTATCGTCGCCTTCATTATTCCCAATGTAAAATATGTTTGCATTTCCAAAGTATTTGGTAGTATATGGTCTTTTTGAATCATAAATTTTGTTATGCATTCGTGGAACGTGGATTAATGCTAGCATTAGTTCGAATGTTTCCCTTAACATTTTCTGCTGGGTGGAATACATTCTCGATGATATTGCTATGTCTGATTTTTGCTTTATTGTTGCGTGCTTCGAGAGAACAGTCCTGCCACGCTGCATCTTTTCTTAAATGCTTACACATGCCTACGTCCTTTGACGGTCCTTACTGTCTTAACTATTTACCTAAGAGCTCTGCGAATCTTAAATGTTTATTGTACAGATGCCTTGCAATATAGTTTTGTTCATTCCCTACATCCCTACTCTTGTGCTCCATCCTTGTTCGTTGTTTCATTCCATGATTCTGGTTCTTGTTTGATTCAACTTTGCAAAGTTGAGGTCCTGCACTTGCAGTTCGAGCTCTTTGTGGTTGTTCACTAGTTTTTTGTTCTTCAACTTTGCAAGTTGTTGGACCTGTTGTTGAGGTTTGCATTTTCTTTGGCGCTGAGGTCTTCTCATCCTTTGTTGACAGGTAATTTTCCCCGTTCTTGCTGATTTTCAATATTCTGTTTCAGACCATTTTTGTCTGTGCTCTTAGTTTTTGTTCCTGGAAACAATGCGTCTTCATATGGCGGACGTCGCATCCATAGTTTTTCTGAAAATTGCAATGCAGAGGGATTTACGAAAAGTAGTTGGGAGCTATCAGAAGAGGGAACCATCGGGCGGGGTGTAGATGCAATGTATGCTTATACTCTGTGGGCCAGAAAACTGCGTCTGCCTGTTTTCTTTCTACTGAGTTAAGTTATGGTTTTATTTTTTTCGGTCTTTCTTCTGTTTGGTTCAGTTTCTAGTGTCGGTCTGTTTTCTTCTCATCTGCTATGAGAAATAGGGGGGATTCAAGTTGAGAAGAAGAAGTTTTAAAGATACATACGGGGATTGGTTCGCTATTTTGCTTTTCTTTTTTATTTTGCTAGTTTTTATTTTTTGCTTGTTCTTTTCTCTGTTTTGATAGAAACTGAAAGTATCTAGCAAACAGCTTCAAAATGACAATTGAAAAGATGAAAGCGGTAATAGATGTTGAGTCATATGAAAAAGATATATTAATAATGAATTTTTTTATATAATATAATAATATATTAATAATTTTAGTATAATATAATATGATGTAATGTTTTATATATCAAACAATTATATAAAAAATGTTTTATGATGATGATGATGATTAACGTCCACTAAGACCGAATTGGTCTATCGGACCTTAATAGGGTAAATGATTACTTGTGATTCTTTAGAATTTTGTTTCTGTGATCGAAAAACATTAAGAGAAGCTTTCCAAGATCACCATACTTTTGTTGAGTTAAGAGGTTAGGAAGGTTGGTATTGTGATAAATATTTTAAAAATGAGATCTAAAATGGGTATAGGTTGGACAATCTAAGAGAAATTGTTTTTTTTCATCTTCAACATTCTTAGTGTCACAAAGGTGACACACTCTTTCATCCCATGGCGTTTTAGGAATTGACCAACACCCAATTTCACTATGGATCTCATGAGAATTGTTGCTTATCTTAGCAATGCTTATTTTTTTCTTTCCACTTGACAAAACATATAGATAATTTTGATCTTCTATATTAGGGTTGATTACATCTTTATAATACCTTAATTTTATTTTTTCCTCTAACTCTTTATCACACCACATTTTCTCCTTAAATTTTGATTTGACGTTTCTTTTAATAGTATCTTTATTCTGCAAAATGGTTTCTTCCATGATTCCCCAATAGTTTATCCAAGACCGGACATCTTTATGCCATCCTCGCTTGAGTCGATGGTGGTTATGACTTGATTTTGAAGCAATTTTAGGTAGCCTCTTATCTTCCATGTTGTTTAAGTTGTTCTTATACATTAGGTATCTAGTCATATCCATGCTCTCAATGGAGGAGAGGCTTGTTTCTAAGAGGAGGATGGGATAGGGCGTATTTCCTTTAATTTTGAGATTATAGGTTATAAAATTCTTTTGTATTTTCTTTATCTTTCTCCAGGATTTATGAGAGATACTACAAACCCAGACTTCACATCCATAAAGAATAACATGTGTAACAAGAGTCTTGAAGAGGAGTTTCCTCTTATCCAAATCCCAAACATCAGCTGGTTTACAATTGTTTTCAAGCCCATAATAAGCTTTCCATCCCCCAATAATCATTTTTCTCAATGCTATAATTCCAATTGAGCTTGTGGTGAATATCAATTCCAAGATGTTTGTATGAAGTCACTTCCTCCAAGTTGTTGTTGTCATATACAAAGATATAATAAGGGATCTTATTGGATTTAATAATCATGACCTTAGTCTTATTAGTATTAACAGTCATACCCATATTGGAGCAAATATCCTTGAGGATTCTTAGTTGGTTTTCAAGATCATGGGGACTCCTTGCCATAAGAACAATATCATCGACATAAAGAAGAAGATTGATGACTATACCAGTGAAAGTAGGGCCGACACAACCTGCTTTTTCCAAGAATTCTTCTAACTTGTCAATGTATATGCCAAAAAGGTTAGGGGACAAGGGACAACCTTGTTTGACTCTGATATTGCAGTTAATCTATTTTGACCAACCCTCAGTGTTTTTAAACTTAGCAATAATTTTCTCATTCATCCATATTGCAACATCGCTCAACTCGAGAGGCACTTTTATCTCTTCCAAACTATTCCAAAGGTTTTTCCTAGGAACCATGTCAAAAGCTTTTCTAAAGTCAACAAAACAACAAAAAAGATTGGTTTTAGTATTGCCAAACTCTTCTGCAATGATCCTAAAGGTAACAAGATGGTCCACAGTTGAATTAAATCTCCTAAACCAGGCTTGGCCTTTAGCTCTTTTACCGTGACTTTCTAGCCAAAGGCTAATCTTCTTTTCCAAAATAATTCCATAAAGTTTGGCTAAAATAGGGCTAATCATAATGGTCCTATAATTAGGAATGTTTCTATCCCCATTTTTAAAAATAGGAAAAATGAGGCTTTGCATCCAGGGTTTACGGAAGCCCTGCTTGACTGCTAAATTGAAGAGCATATGTATGTGAGGGATAAGGATTGACCCTCCCATTTTAAAAATTTCAACTAGGTAGCCTTCAATGTCCTTAGCTTTCCCTTTTTTTTTAATATATTGTTATTAACATTTAGTTTAAAATATAAAATAATGTAAGCAAATAATTAATATTAATATTGTACTCAAACAATTAATAGTATTTTTTATTAGAAATAATTTTACTCAAATAATATATAATGTCTTTTTCTCATATAATATAATATTATTTTTTTTAATTATTATGTATTAACATTTTTTTAATTAAATAATAAATATAATGATTTTTTTCTTCATATAATAAATATAATAAAATATTAATAATTAATATTGATATTAATTTTTTTATAATATAATAATATATTAGAAATTATAGTGTAATGTTATTTTATATCAAACTTATAATGTAATATTATTTTATATTAAAGTTATAAAATATTATAGTGTAATTATAATTATAGTGTAATGTTATTTTATTTTATATTATTGTGTAATTTCACAACGCGAATATATTGATATTAATTTTTTTTATAATATAATAATATATTAGTAATTATAGTGTAATGTAATGTTATTTTATATCAAACTTATAGTGTAATAATATTATTTTATATCAAAGTTATAAAATATCATAGTGTAATTATAATTATAGTGTAATGTTATTTTATTTTATATTTTATGTTATTGTGTAATCTCACAATGCGAATTGCACTCTCCATTCTCATATACTTGTGATTCCAATACTCATCATATGTGAGGTGTGGATGCTATAAGAAGATTTCTAACACATATAATTGTTAAATCCATGGCCGACGCGTCGCCTATAAACATTTCTCAGCATGATCAGTTTGTTGTGAACTCATTTTCCAACCATCATCACAATTTTCTAACTCTCAGTTTTTCCATGTTTTTAAATCCTCATAATATACATGTTTTGTGATTAGACAAAGTTGCTAGGATAATTTTGGCCGAATACTTTTATCCTTTTATCCAGCAGTGTATTAAAATGGTGTTGCGTTCATGAAAAGAGAGTGAAATCACGCTTRTTCTATTATGGCTTCGATGTCGAATGACATTGAGCACAATGAAATAATTTTGTGGGAAACATTCTCKAAATCTATGGAGTTAACCACCTTTTGACTCCAGTCTCTATATATTTGGGAGTGCAATGTGGTAGTTTAATTGATTATTAGTCCCTGTCGTAGGCATAGAGGGACTATAGCGATCGATAAATCATTGACTTGGCATTACCTTGTGYGTTGACCAGAAATATTTCCCTATTGTCTATTGTTGGAACAAGGGAAGTGAAAATATCAATTTTTATATAATAAAAACTATCATGTTTGTCAAGATCTGATTGGACAACGGATTGGAGGTCTTATTGCCGCCTTCGCTATTCCCAATGTAAAATATGTTTGCATTTCCAAAGTATTTGGTAGTATATGGTATTTTTTAATCATAAATTTTGTTATGCATTCATGGAACGTGGATTAATGCTACCATTAGTTTGAATGTTTCCCTTAGCATTTTCTGCTAGGTGGAATACATTCTCGACAATATTGCTATGTCTGATTTTTTCTTTATTGTTACGTGCTTCGAGAGAATAGTCCTACCACGCTGCATCTTTTCTTAAATGCTTGCACAGGCCTACGTCCTTCGATGGTCCTTACTGTCTTAATTGTTTACCTAAGAGCTCTGCTAGTCTTAAATGTTTATTGTATAGATTCCTTGGAATACAGTTTTGTTCATGCCTGGAATCCCTGCTCTTGTGCTCCATCATTGTTCATTGTTTCGTTCCATGATTCTGGTTCTTGTTTGATTCAAATTTGCAAAGTTGAGGTCCTTCACTTGCAGTTCGAGCTCTTCATGGTTGTTCACAAGTTTATTGTTCTTCAAATTTGCAAGTTGTTGGACCTGTTGTTGTGGTTTGCATTTTCTTTGGCGCTGAGGTCTTGTCATCCTTTGTTGATGGGTAAGTTTCCCTGTTCTTGTTGATTTTCAATATTCTATTCTAGACCATTTTTGTCTATGCTCTTAGTTTATGTTCCTGGAAACAATGCGTCTTCATATGGCAGATGTCACATCCATAGTTTTTCTGAAAATTGCAATGCAGAGGGATTTACGAAAAGTAGTTGGGAGCTATCAGAAGAGGGAACCATCGGGCGGGGGGTAGACGCAGTGTATGCTTCTACTCTGTGGGTCAGAAAATTGCGTCTGCCTGTTTTCTTTCTACTGAGTTAAGTTATGGTTTTATTTTTTTGCAGTCTTTCTTTTGTTTGGTTCAGTTTCCAGTGTCGGTCTATTTTCTTCTCATCTGCTATGGGAACTAGGGGGGATTCAAGTTGAGAAGAAGAAGGTTTAAAGATACGTACGGGGATTGGTTCGTTATTTTTCTTTTCTTTTTTATTTTGCTGGTTTTTATTTTTTGCTTGTGCTTTTCTCTGTTTTGATAGAAACTGAAAGTATCTAGCAAACAACTTCAAAATGACAGTTGAAAAGATGAAAGAGGTAATAGATGTTGAGTTGTATGAAAAGGATACACAGTCCATTGTACATGATAACATTGACATGGTTTTGTATAGGAATGGCCTTTTTAGATTGGATTCATTATCGTATACTGTTGGGGATTTCCTTTTCGATACATTCTAGGTTCTATTGCATTTTTGGTGTTCGTTGACTGAGCTGCGCAATGGATTGATAGATTATTTCTTGTCCTGTTTTAAAAATGGCGATGTTGAGGTTTTGTAGTCCTATGAATATGAACTGGAATCTGATTTTCTTCGACAGTTGCATGGAATACATGATGTGGCTACGTATTTTTCAAAGATGCAGTTGTCTGCATCTCCAGTTCTTCCTACACATCAGAGGGGACTTTGGGGAGATACATTTTGTATTCGGTGGCTGTCTAACTGGCTGAATATATCAGTTGGCATATGGTCTTTGATAAGAAAAACAAGATATCTAYTATTCAACAAAACTGCATCTGACAATCATATTGCATCTTGTTCCATGATGTCAATACCCTCAGTGGCCATTATGAACCACTATTGTACAGAAAAATGTCCATATGCAATATAGAAGATCTGCATATCTACTTGTCTTTTATTTGCAAAGACCTTCAATCRCAATGGAAACAGATTTTGGATGGTATAGATTGTTATGGTTTACAGCTGGCAATAAATGTTGTGTCTAGCTGTGGAGATAGTCTGTTTAATGCAATTTGTTGTTTGGTAGCAGTTGAGTTCGATGTTTAGTCACTGCATCTTTACACTGTATAGTCCTTCTGCAATACGATTATAGGGGGCAACAAAAAGGCTTTTAGGTGCTTGCATCAGCGCCTTTGCCCATATCTCGTGGAATTTATGTCGACAGTTGGAAGTTGGCAGGAATACCTTATAAACATGGCGCTTCCATATGAACAAGGGAATATGGAGGGTTGCAGATTCTGTTTGCAATGGTTGTCTATGGTTGTCTATGGTATTCAAGGTGAAGATCCAGGTTTGGTTGGCCTCGCCAGCTGACACTGTCCTTTCCTGGGTTATCGATTCAAATTACAATCGAACAATTCACATCCTGTCATTGAAAATAGATACAATACATATCCATTATGAACCTTTTCTTGGAGATATCGGTAGTTCAGGGTTGAGTGTGCATGCCACCCAAACGACATCGAATCTGCATACATGTGGAATGTTTTTTAGTGAAAACGAGAGTCCTCCTGGTTGCGATATGGGCAAACAAGGCTTGAACAAAAAAAAACATGTGTAGAATTCATTTCAGTTGTGATGAGTCCATAGAGGGATTAAACAAAAAATGTAGAGTAAGTGATCACAATTTGAAAAAAAAATATTCGTTAAATTCGTCCGACTTCTGATAAGCAAATAGAGGCCTTGAAAAAAAACCGTAAAATAGTTTCTGAAAAACTGGGTGAGGGTGAAATTCATCCCAATTGCCACCAGGTCATCCCACCCTTGGGCAAGAAACATAGAGTAAGTTACCACGACTTGAAAAAGGTCATGCATGAGAGAAAAAAATACATTGCTACACTTCCTTTTAGAGAGAAACTCACATATGACAATGTAAATAAATTTGTTCGTGCAGAACAGAACATAAACATGTGTGATTTCATATCCTAGAATGGTCATGCAACTATGGCAGTTCATGGTGTACATGAAAAACAGGAAACAGTTTCTACCCATACTTCCCTACGAAAAAAAAATGCAAGATAGACCTACATGAAACAAATGAAAGAAACTCCTTCCATTGCATGTGCAATTTGTGAACAATTGAATTTTTCAAAAAACAGTAAGTCTTTCACGCCTGATTTGCAAGCAGAATACCTCCTGCTGACAGCCCACGATAAACTGTTTTCCAATGAGAAAGTTTGTCTTTCATGAAAACGATCACTTGAAAATGGAAAACTGCCACAGTTTGCAACCCTTGACCAAATAAGATGTAGTACACCACTAGCAAATGTAAGTGCATTTACGGAACTTGAGGAGAGACTTGTCTCTCTATGAATTTCATTTTCTCAAATCAGACCTTGGGGCTATAAGCAACCCCAGATGGGCTTAACAGGATCAATTATTAATGTGCCTGTTCAGCTAGATGTTGTGCAAAAATTGTTGCCACAGTTCATTAACAATACAATTACAATCGTTGTGGCTCTGAAAAGATGTTTGCAATACAAAAATGTGTATCAGACAGGCAAAGTGTGTGTGCATGCTATTATGAAAGCATTAAAGGAATTATGTTCCAGGGCCCTATACAAAGCAGAGAACATTTGTATAAATTCCAACTGGAACAGTGTTCTCGCAGAAGAACATGGCAACTCTGCAGAAACTCTTGAAAATCCTAGTGATTCTGATACAAGTGATGAATCGGAGAATGAAAAACCTGCTGAAACATTGGTCCATGGATTCACTGATTCACAGTGCATTCGTGACTTGTAAGACAAAATTGTCGAAATCGCACCTGGCGAGGGGCATCGTCCACTTGGAATATTTAAGGACAAATTCACTGAGGAAATGAACTTTCCAACACTTTTCTATGGAGATCCACATGACACTGATATTATAGAACGATTCAGTTATCATAAAATAGTCCGATGGGAGATACTACATTCAAGCGGTTACTTCTCCTGTCACATAACAAATTTGTTTTTCAAAACAATGCACATAATAATAGAGCAATTTATGTCCTGCATGTGGGTTCGAATAAGAAAAGGCCAATTACAAGGAAGAAATTTGTTGGCCAAGGATGTGAAGTACAAAGTAAACCTAGAAAAAAATCTGAAATTTGATATTGGATACATAGATTTCAAGAACATCCGCACCTCTCCTGACTATTTGCAACAACAACAAAAAAACAAATTTGCAATGATCTGGCAATTGGGGCCGCCAACATTTTTCATCACATTTACAAGTGCAAAGCATTGTTGGGATCCATTGGTGGCTGTCATTTCTGACCAGCATAATAACAGGAAATGTAAAAGAAAAACCGATACACTGGAAAATAACGACATTGACTACCTCATTAGAAAAGACCCGGTGACATGTACTCGATACTATAAACATAGAATAAATGCTTCGAGACAATTGATATGCCATGATGAAACATTTTTCAGAAAAATATCAGACTACTTTTTTGTGACTGAATTCCAGAATAGGGGAAATGAGCATGACCACGCACTGTTGTGGATAGAGGGTGCACTGGTCTATGGAGATGATAACAATTCAGAGATCGAACAATTTGTGGATAAATACATAACATGCAATATAAATCATTTGGAACCAGACCTTGCGAAAGTCCATAGACATTACCATACAAGAAGTTGTAGAAAATGAAAAATATCGCATTGTAGATACAACTTTCCCATTCCGCCAATGAGAGCTACAAGAATAATAGAACTAGTTAGTTTAGAGGATAGTGTTGTTGTTGAGAAATCTAAATCCTTGCTTGCATTTCTAGAACAAGGAGGATTTGACGAAATGATGAGCTTTGATGCCTTCTTGACACAGGTAAATCTATCAGAAGATGAGTACATACAAGCCATACAAATAATGCTTAGGCAACCAACACTTTTCCTTAAATGAAACCCTCCCATATTTGGAACAACAGTTTCTCCAAGGACATGTCAGTTATGTGGAAAGAAAATATAGATGCACAGTACATGTTGAATGCATATGCTGCAACATCCTACTGCACCTCATAAATGATGAAGATTGACAAATCTATGACATTTGCATTCAGAAAAATACGCAAAGAACATGAAAGAAGTCATATGGATTCCATACAAATGATATGCACCCTTGGCAACACATTTCTTAATCTTCAACAAATGTCTGCTCCGCAAGCAGTTCAGATTGCCCTTTCTTTGCCCCTCACTTGTAGTTCAAGAAAATGTGTCTTCATAAACACATCTCCACTTGAAAAGCTCACATTTATGCTTAAACCATCGGTTTTCCTACAACAAGAACCTGACAATTCAGAGGACTTCATATGTTTCTCTATTATTGATTATTACATCCAGCGTCCATCTCCTATTAGGCATATCTGCTTAGAAGAATTCGTATCGCATTACAAAAAAAAAGGTACACCCATATCAAAAAGAAAAAAACCCTCTGTTATACGGTTTGTCAAATACAATAAACATTGTGACTATGAAAAATATTGTAGAGAAAAATTGTTGGTGTACGTTTCGTTCCATGAAAACGAAGAGACATTAATACATAGCTTCTCTACATGGGAGGTTTCATATGTTGCCTTTGAGACTATAGTTCATATCAATGAAGCTAGATTTACCTACAATGTTAATCCAACATGGGGCGATCTAGAAGTTGCACTTAATGACCTAGAAAACCCTGGCGATCATGATGAGACATTCAAAAACCCAAAAACAACCAGAACTCCTTCTGAGCCCTATGAATTACAAGTGGATTTTCCTCGTCCTCCAGCAGCTGAAAGTGAAAAATGTATCAACCTTGGTTTTCAAGTTACAAAACATCCTTTCCTGATGGAAAATAATGAATACCACAGAATAAGACATATGTTGAATCGTGAACAACAAAAAATTGTAAAGGACATTGCCCTTAAAAAATGGTTGAACATGAACAGTCATGTGCACGTGTTCCTTACAGGCGGAGCAAGAACATGCAAGACATTCACAGCTAAAGCATTGTTTCAAATTCTTATACGAATCTATGATTCAAACAATTTCTCTGATCCTATGAAACCAAAAGGCCTAATAGTTTCATACACAGGAAAAGATGCATACAATGATGGTGGAACAACAGTCCACTCTGCATTTTTAATGCCTTTTAACAAGTCACAGTTTCTTCCACTTAGCAAGGAAATGTTGGATACATTATCTAAACTTTACGAGGAACTCCAACTTGTCTTTATAGATGAAGCATCTTTGATTGGCAGTCAGTTCTTGTATTCCATTAACAGTCGGCTAAGAAGCATAAAACATGTGCAAACCAAATACTTTGGAAACATTGACATGATCTTCTGTGGCGATCTTTACCAGGCACAACCCATCCAAGATTCTTTGATATTTGAACAACCTATCGTTAACATAGAAACAGTGACCCATGACTTCTGGAGAGACAATATTAAATGCTTTGAGTTTCATATACAATGCGCCAGACATATGAAACATTCATTGCAATTCTGAATAGAATGCGCACAAACAACCAAACATATGATGACTTGACCTATATCAATTTGAGGTGCTTATGGCTTGCACCAACAGATCCAACCTTCCCTTACATGTTATACAGAAATAAGGATGTTGCAAAGCATAATAGCCACATGTTGTCGCTCATGCCTGGCGATGATATCATCATCAATTCGATTGACTTGGAAGAAGACAACCATGGAAATGTCCCACATCATGAACATTTAGTCACTTTACCTTTGCACCTTGCACTGAAATTAGAAATTCTAGTTGAAATATATGCCTATAACTATGATTTACAAGATGGCTTGGTGAATGGTGCAGATGGAATACTGAAAGGCTATACGAAGACATAAAAAGTAGATTTCCTTTAGATTAAGTTCCATGAATCGCATATAGGCAAGCAAAAAGAAAGTAAGTTGTCTTATCTATATAATTCAATCATTTCAAGCGATTGGACTCCTATTTTGCGAATATCAAAGCCAGTATCGACATCAGCAAAGAAAAGTTGATTGAAGATTCGCAAACAATTTCCAATTAAACTTGCATGTGCACGTACAGTCCACAGATCACAAGGACTAACACTTGATAATGTTGCATTTCAGCCTCCTGGAATTCAGATACATGGACTTGTATACACAACACTGTCCTTGTCAGAAGCATAGACTCCTTGTATTTACTAAGTCCTCTAACAAAAGATAACTTCAAAGTGAAACATAAAGTTAATATTGAGATGGAACGACTTAGGACCACCGCAAAATGGAAACTCCATTATGATTACCAATCCATACAAACAAATTCATCTGTATCAATTCTCTTGCTTAACACACGTAGCTTAAATGCACACATGGATGATATACTGAATGACTATGATTTAATAAAATCTGATATTTTGTGCTTGCAGGAAACACACATGGCATTATGTATGTAGAACAAACAATTCCCAAATCACAATTGCATATCAAGTTACATTACACATGGGGTGATGATACTGGTGAAAAAACATGTACCAATTTTGGACCACATACATATCGAAGAAAAGAATGTTGAACTGGTGCTTGCCAAATTTTTTTCCGATGGAATAGAAGTTGCAATACTAAATCTGTACACTGCTCCCCATGCAACATTCTCCAACATAGTAAATGTTATTTCCAATGCATTGGACCATTTCCATCTGAACAGATCCGTTATACTTGTAGGAGACTTCAATATTGACATGCTACAAAATACTGGTAGAACAAAAGAATTACAAAACTACATGTGAAAATACAGTCCGCGCTTTCTTCTGAACAACACAACCCATCTAAAAAACGCACTTATTGACCATGTCTGGTCCAATGTTCCCATTTCTCAATATAGTATGTTTGTCTTAGACACATATTGGTCTAATCATGATACAAATGGTATTGCACTTGAATTATGACATATACATCAAACTTATTGCAAACTCACATTTCTATGTTTCAAAGCATATCTATATCCCTGATTTCTACACATAGCATTATGGTGAGCATACAAATGGTCTTCTACTCTAATTATAAATTATACATTGTGCAAAAAAAGAAAAAATAAGGTACATCCTCAAAAAAACTATTTGTGACTCTATTCATCTTATTCAATTTTTTTTTTGTATATGTACATAGTAGTTGTCTTTTTCTTAACATCTAAGCTTATGTTCATATCCCTTTTGTTTTGTACTTTTGTTAATAGAAACAGAAAGGAAAACTAGAAGGCGCAAAGAACTCCTACCCAAAGATGTACACAAATCAATGCAAAGGTGCATTCTTTTTCTGCTTGTGTTCCATAGTAAACAGTTTTTCCTTTACTTTCTCTGAATTTGTCAAACTTGTTTGCAGGTAATTTTTTTTAATTATTTTTCTTGTGGTGAGAAGTCGCTACGCTGCACGTTCGCCATCCAACAGAACTGCAATGTTGAGACAACCAGCCCTCAAGTCCATTTCTCAATATGTATATCGCCCAACTATAATTTCTATTTGCAGGACACAGAACATTAGAGGCACAGTGTGCAGCTCGCAAGTGCGTGATCCAAATAAGTGGCTAAGTATGGAATAAGGGATCTTTGCATCATAAGCAATTTGTAGGGAACTGAACAATAGAGGCCCGTTTCTAACCCTGCCAACCCGACAATGCGCGATGCATAAATTGTACATGCTCTATAAATTATCAACCACCCGGCAAGTCCGCTTGTCAATTTGTATATCGTGGAACTGTATGTGTTACTTGTATAACACAGAACAATAGAGGCCTATTTTTTGACCCCTCCCGTCCAAGAACCCGCAAGTATGGAATGTTATATCGGTACACGATCTATAAAATCTCATGTCCATACTTTATAAAGTCACATATTTACTTTTTCCTCGTTTCTACACACATTGATCTGGTAATGACAGACTTGGTGTTGCACATGAATTATGAAATGTGCAGTGGGGCTCGGATGAAGCCCTTTGCTTTTCTTAGGAAATTTTGAACCCGCTAGCCCGAGAACCCAATTTCTATATGGAGGAAACCGGCCCAATGTACAGCCCGCAAATATGTATTGCTTGTTTGTGGGAGCCCAACAGCCCTGGAGTAGAATGTTGAGCCGGTCACCTCGCAAATCTGCTTCTCAATTTATTATCATAATATATTTGCAGAACAATAGAGAATCGTTTTTGACCCCGCCAGCCCAAGAACCCACGATCTAGAAACTGTAGATGGTCTATCAAATCTCAGCCAGTCCGCTTCTCAATTTGTATATCGCGGAACTTTGTGTGTTACTTGTAGAACATCGAACAATAGAGGCCTTATTTTGAACTCGCCCGCCCGAGAACCTGCGATCCCGAACCATTCACTTTCAGACTTGGCCATTCCTTCCTTGCTTGCTCTTCCTCCTGGTCGTTACCTTCGCACGTGTGCATAATAAAAAACATTGTTTATATGTGTGTGTGTGTGTGTGTGTGTGTCTTCTTTCTAAATCTTTAATGCTAACAGGTCATCGTCCAGCTACTGTCTAAGTTGTCATTGATGCGTGCAAGGCTCGAGAAGTTTTGCCATTAATGTAATTTTTGCGAAGCATTTTCTTCTCCCTTCCCAGTTTTAATTTCAAATGCCATGGAATGTCATTCACACGTTGCAAGCTTGCTTCCTTCACGAAACCTCCAATCGCTTCCCAGTCTTAATTTCAAATACCATGCAATGTCGTTCGCACCCTACCAGCTTGGTTCGCTCACGAAACCTCCAATCCTTAAATGTTCTTCGTCGTAACCCTCACCTTCACACTTCTAAGTTTGCAATAACTACGCTTTACGTCTAACAGGTCACCATACAACACGCATAGATATTGTCATTAATGAGGATATTTTCCATTCGCACACATTGAAGCAATGTTTGTGGGGGGTTATATTGTCCCCTCCATTTCTTCATTTCAAGTAGCATCTAGAGCCAGCCAACCTTTTGATAAACTATTGCTAACAGCTCCACAGTATTTTTGTAGAGATACAGAGAACATCTTCCTCAAGAGCTTCCCATGCAGAAGGACGAAAAAAGAATTGTAGGGGAGGCAGAGCAACCCGAAATTTACCGTCAAAACATGGATCTTGACGTTGATCTGAAAAACATATTCTGCAACCTTGATTAGCCTGCACACACAATTCAGCATGCCTTCTCAATGGACATGGTTGGTACTAAAAATTTTTACGAAGATGAATTCTTCATATTCTAAAGCGTTGTTTTTGAAACCGAATCAAAAAAATTAATCATTGAAAAAAGAGATGTAAAAATAAGAAAAGAAAACATCATTCAGAACTTGACCTTGCCAATATGCACGCATCCAAAATCTCTAAACTTCACAGGGAAACCGGAGATTCTCTTCATGATTCTGTTGGAGTCATTGAAGCCAAAAATGATAGACTAAAGAACCAGATTAAGGAATTAGAGGAAGATTTGTTTCCTATGCCATTTCTTGGTAGTTCCTTGGAAATAGCCATGCCTGCGACTACGTGCACCCCTAGAAAAAATCTAAAAGGGTTCTCCAGCCTCCTCGCATCCTGTAGAGGATACGTGGAGAAAAATATCAACAAAAAAATAGAACTGATTGCCAAGGCCTGGGAAACATCACAGAATATGGATTCCCTAGGGAGAAGGGCACATAACTTACTCCTACTTCTGCAGACAGATTTAAAGAATGAAGAAACTTTCTATGTGCACTCAGTCATCCCTTTCGCCTTTCATGTCAACACCATGCCAGAGACGAGAAGAAGACAACATGATCTCCCATCCAAAAAAAGGCTCACTCAATTAGAAGCATGCTGGAAACAGAAAGTGAAGAACCTGTACCTAATTGTGCAATCGTGTGAGCAAGCGATATCAAATAAAGAAACATTATTCACAAAGCTCACCAAAATAGACTTAGCTGGAAAGAAAAATGGCTTCCAGGACCCCAGCCTAATCCTCAACTCGTTGATGTTAACCAAGCAATATTTTGATCAACAAGTTGATAATTTGAAGGCCTTGTCTTTAGAATTTTTTTACAGAATTGTTGAATATCATGAAGAAGAGGTGGACAACTGGCTAGTCGGGTATTCGCTACAGAATGGAGACATTCATGAAGGTCTATGTAAAATTTCAATTGATCTAAGTGAATTAGAAAATGAATTTTTCAACATTCGAATCCATAATGACATCAACATCGCCCCCCTGAGAAGATATATTGAAGAGAACTTGAAGTGGATCAACGACGAAATCCAACAGGAAAATGCATAAATCCTCTGTGTATCAATCCAGTTATTGAAGCAGGTTGCCCACAAAAACCAGCAGGGAAAGGCATCACCAACCAAGCACAAAAATTACTTATACGTATCATCCCTGTAAGTGTATAGTGATAGTCATTTCTTTATCAATCCAGTTATTCCTTTTCTAAGTAGAAATCTATAGGAAAAACACGATCTTCCCATTTCTACTTTTCAGGTATTACATTCTAGCGTGTCCAACTTATTTTCACACTCCTATTTCTTGTACATATTTCTATTATGGTCCGCGAGAGCCCCAATCCTAGTCTATATGACAAACACATTTACATTTCCAGGGATATGTAAGAAACTATTATTTTTTTCATATATTCCAAATGAAACTATTCTTTTGTCTCCTTATATATTTGTGTCTTCCTGGATTTTTTTGTCTTCAGCAATGTTGAATGTGAAGTCATTATGTTTATTTTATCTCTATTATCTTTTTTTCTTTTTCAAAATAAAGTATGACATAAATCACTCACTCAAATTCGACATATCATATTTCACACATATATATGTTTCTTTAAATTTCCAGGAATATGTAACACATTTCATTTTTTTCCAATTTTCAGCTCACCAGCTCAACAACCCGCGCTCGAAAAACTGCCTAAGTATGTAATTTGGGCTCTGCCACACTATATAGAATGAGGGCTCCGTACATGCTCTATAAAAGTACATATTTCGTATGTATAAAAGTTAATATCTACTTTAAAAAATTACGTTTTTGCTATGTATAATTTATGCTCTCTAGGAACCTATAGTTTGATACATTCCAATTTCTTGTATCCACGAGCCCCTGTTTTAAACAAAACTAATTTCGGGAATGTTATTTATTTGGTCCTCCTTTCCACCACCGTGTGTAAAACATATGTAAAGAAAATTAATGCCCGAATGTTAAATTTTTGGGACACGAGGCCCTTGAAATTCAAATAGTCTGCAGGTCCCATTATCAATTTGTACATCATGGAAATCTCGGTGCTATTTGAAGGTCATGGAACAACAGAAACCCTCTTTTCAGGGCCCCAGCCCGAGAACCCGCAATCCAAAAACTGGCTACCAATGGAATGAGGGTTTCGTCTATGATCTAATTCGGGAAGGCTAGTTTTCCTCCTGCTTTTATGTGTTCCTAGATTTTTCATTTTCAGAATGGACTATGACATAAATCACTTACTCAAATTTCAGATATCAGATTTCACTTATATATATGTGTGTGTGTGTGTATGTGTTTCTTTAAATTTTTAGCAATATGTAACACGTTTTATTATTTTTTTATATAAATGAAGTAAAATTGTGTTCACTACTTTCTTTCTACTCAAACATAAAGAGACTGTCATTTCTTGCATCTTTGCAACATGTCCTGCACAATGTTTGTCACAAAGGCCCTTAAAATTAAAATAGTCTGCAAGCCCGCTTCTCAATTTGTACACCGCGTATCTCTGCCTACTCTTTGTAGGACATGGAATGAGGGCTCTGTCATTGTTCTATAAAATCTCATCCCCATACTTTATGAAAGTACATATTTCGTATCTATAAAAGTAAATGTCTACTTTAAAAAATTATGTATTTTCTATGTATAGTCTATGCTCTGCATGAACCTATAATTTCATAAATTTCAATTTCGTGTGTCGAGGAGCCCCTGTTTTAAAGAAAACTAATTCGGGAATGCTATTTATTTCATCCTTATTCCCACCGCCCTATGTAACAGACACTGGTACTATACTTTTTGCCCTCTTTTCCACCAGCATATGTAAAACCTATGTAAACAAAACTTATTCCCAATTGCTGAATTTGTGGGACACGAGCTCCTTAAAATTCAAATATTGTGCAAGTCCAATTCTCAATTTGTATATCACGAAACTGATGGTGCTATTTGTAGGAAATGGAAGAACATAAACACGTTTTTTAGGTCCCCAGCCCGAGAACCCGCGATCCAAAAAATGCCTAAGTCGAGAAGTCATTTTTTTAAAGAAAACGAATTGGAGAATCATATTTGTTTCATACTTTTCTCCACCAGCCTATGTAACAGACGTCAGTACTATTTCTTTTTTTTTAACTCCAACAACATATGTAAAAAGGAAAACTAATTCGGGAATGTTAAACTTGTTCGAAATGAGCACCTTCAATTTCAAATAGTCCTCAAGTCCATTTGTCAATTTGTATATCGTGGAATTCTACGGACTATTTGTAGGCCACGGAACAACAGAAGCCCAATTTTCATCCCACCAGACCGAGAAGCTGCCATTCAAAAATTCTAGTCCTCAAAGCAGCATGCCAATTTGTATATCGTGGAACTCTCGGTGGTATTTGTAGGCCATGGAATAACAGAAGCCCAATTTTCATCCCACAATCCCGACAACCCGCAATGAAGCTTCCGTGCATGCTGTATATATCTACTTCATCAAATTACATATTTGATTTTTGTAGGCCACGGAACAACAGAAGGCCAATTTTTAGCCCCTTAGCCCGAGAACCCGCGATCCAAAATTTCAAATAGTCCGCAAGACCTCTTGTCAATTTGTATATCGCGGAACTCTCAGTGTTATTTGTAGGGCACGGAACAACAAAAAACCAATTTTCAGCCTAAGAACCCGCGATCCAAAAATTCAAATAGTCCGCAAAATCGCTTCTCAATTTGTATTTCACGAAACTCTCAGTGCTATTTGTAGGCGACGGAACAACAGTAGCCCAATTTTCAGCCCACCACCCTGACAACCCAGAATGAAGCTCTCATGCCTTTGTTTTAAAGAAAACTAATTCCATATTGGTAGTCTTGTTATGCTTTTGTCGACGAACCTATGGGAGCACAATTTTCAGCCTGTTGCCCGACAACCACAATGGTCTATATACCTACTTAATCAAATTACATATTTGGTATCTAAAAACTCTTCTTTGTAACATATGTACGCCCTTAAATATCAAATAGTCCACAACTCCAATTGTCAAATTGTATGTCACAGAACTCTGGGTGCAATTTGTAGGCCACAAAACAACAAAGCCTGAATTTCAGCGCACCAGTGCGTTACTACTATTTCTGTGTATTTTCTCCACGACCGTATACAAAGCATATCTAAATATTAGTACTTCAAAATGCTAAATTTTTTGGACACCATGCCCTTAAGATTCTAATAGTCCGCAACTCTGATTATCAATTTGTAAATCGCGGAACTATCCCTGCTTTTTGTAGGGCACGGAAGAACAAAAACATCCCGCGAAGCCGCCATCCAAAATCTCGCTAACTATTGAATCAGGACTCCACCTTGTAAAATTACATATTTTGTATGTATAAATTATGTTATTCAGAAACGTTTTATTTCATAAATTTTGATTTCTATTGTGTGCAGGAATGCTAATTTTTTTTGTTGTTTTTTGTCAAGAAAGCTATGTAACCCACATTACTAGTATTTTCCCCGATTTTTTCCCACGTACCAATGTACTTCAACTTCCTGCCCATGTGTTTCTACTCCTTCGCATTTATTCCCTTTCCCGCGGATGGGGTGCTAGTAGAGCACATGCGTCGAGCGGAGCAGCCAGGAGCGATACTCTGTGGTGCCAACG
Organism: Picea mariana; assembly: GCA_032191745.1. NCBI lineage: Eukaryota > Viridiplantae > Streptophyta > Pinopsida > Pinales > Pinaceae > Picea > Picea mariana. The sequence continues at coordinate 15,776 of JASDQU010100497.1, read as the reverse complement.
ATGTGACGATCGCATCCCACTCACTTCCAACTGCCTAATCACTTTAAGTTCATCTCACTCAAGGCATGGCGCCATTACTCTCAGTGCACCCTGCTTTCGCATCCTTTCGACGAACCAACACCCTCGCTGCGCCTTTACTCTGTGTGTGTGGCCATTTATGGAACCTCACCAGCTGCTCGTCCTATTTCAATTTCTTCAGCGGGTCCAGATGGCTCATTCTTTCCTGCTTTTTCTTCTTAGAGATCGGCTTCCTGCCCAACCTTTCCTTGCTCTGCATTTTTCCTGCCCTGCTCTGTTCCTGCTACGTTTTCGCTCTCCCATTGTCCCGAAGATGCCCCAACTACAAAGGAAGTCCAAATGCCGACCAACCTACTAGCCAAACCAACCCCGCCTAGTCCTGCGTCCCCCGCCTTCTCCCTCCCTATTATCCTCCTCCTCTTCGGCCACCTCGTCCTCCTCACTGGCGCAGTCGACTCAAATTCACGCATCTCTCTCACCCCTTCCTTCGTCCCTTGCCAACAGAATGGAGGAGTTGGACTACTCAGAGGCCTCACTGAACAACAACCTAAGACCTTTAGCCAATTCGGCATCTATTTCACACCCAGGCCCTTTGGCCCCTCCCAAATCTTCGACCACCCAGTCGCTTCAGGACCATCTTCATGACACCCAATTTCAGATGGATGGTCCGCCAGCCAGTCAAAATTCACAATGACAACCCCAATCTCGAGCGGGTTCCAACACTGACCCAGAATGCGAGTGGAAAACAGACCTTGCACTAGTGCAGAGCCTGGTATTCGACCTGCGTCGGGACATGGATGACCTACGGTTCCGCCTACAGACCCTAGACGACAAAGCCTCTCAATTCCTGTAGTTTCTCTTCGCGTTACAAGGTGCTCATCTCCTCGCACCAGAGGCAGCCCAATCAACAACAGCCCAAGCAGTAGCAACCTCAACACCAGTGTTGCCACTGAAAAATTTGGTCCACGCAGACGCAGACTGCGAGGACCAGAGGCTTCCATCACGCCTGAAGGACGTCTAAAATGAAGAGAACCTACCATCAGAGACAAAGAACGCTATGCAAGTGGACCGCACACCAATCTAGGAGGAGCCGCCTCCTCCCGGGGACACGACATTTCACGCCTTTTGCATGGCCGCGTCGTCGCACTACAACCCATACCGGTGATATTTATTGTCTTGTCATGTGCATGCTGACCTTTCATGTATTTTTTCATGGTTATTATAATTAGGCTATCTACACTTTCCACAGTTCTAGCGCCCACCCTTACGGGCTAGAATTTTGAACTCTTTTTGCATCAATGACAATCTACACTTAAGTTATGAGGCGGTTTGGCTGGATGAGTTGGTTTTCCCTCAGGGGAGCTCAGTATTTACAGCTTGAAACCATGGAAATTCTATGTACTCCATTTTGACAGACTTTTATAGAATCTTACTTATAAAAAAAAATATTGAATAAAATTAAAAAAAATTGCTTATACTATTCATTAACTAAGACATGTTATAGCATTATATAAATTACTTTAAATCTCCATACAACGTTATAATATTCTATAAATTTCTCTGTGTCATGTATATCATGGAATTGTTCGCTGCAAAATGTATATGACGGAAGTCTTTGGTGCAAAATGTATATGACGTAAGTCTTTGGTGCAAAATGTATATCACGTAACACACTAGACATGAAAAGTGTGAACCCGGGACTCCGCCAACCCGCAACTCCATAATTGTTCAGTACAAAATGTACAAAGTTTTATAGCATTATACAAATTACTATAAATCTTCGTACAATGTTATAATCTTCTATAATTTACTGTCTCATGTATATGACCGAATTGTTGGGTGCAAAATTCTTATTGTATGCTAATTTTCTGGTCTTCAACGACGTTGATGTTTTTAAATGTTAATGTAATTTCCAGAGATATGTAACAGACATTATTTATTTTATAACAATTTTGTATAGTTCGCAAGCCCACTTGTCAATATGTATAGGGCACGAAACAACAGAGGCACATTTTTGAAACCGACAACCTGAGAACCCGCGATCCAAAAACTGGCTAAGTATGGAATGATTGCTCCATCCATGTTCTGTAAAACGTGTGCAAATAAAACCAATTCGGAAATTCTATATATTTTTTGGCCAAGAAAAGCCTTAGTTTTAAAGCAAAATAGTTCGACAATGCTAATTTTTTGGTGTTTTTCTCTACTAACCTATGTAACAGACCTTATTACTATTCTATTGTATAACTGACATTATTAATTTGTGATAAATTTCTATAGTCCGCCACTCTGCTTGTCATTTTGTATATCACGGAATTGTCGATGATATTTGTAGGCCATGAAACATAAGAGGCCCAACTTTGAACCCGCCATCCCAAGAACACGTGATCCAAAAACTGGCTAAGTATGGAATGACCACTCCGTCCATGCTCTATAAAACGTGTGCAAAGAAAACCAATTCAGCAATGCCATATCTTTTTTGTCCAACAAAAGCCTTAGTTTTAAAGCAAAATAGTTCGAAAATGCTAATTTTTTAGTGTTTTTCTCCACGAACCTATGTAACTGACCTTATTACTATTCTATTGTATAATTGACATTATTAATTTTTGATAAATTTCTATAGTCTGCCACTCCACCTGTCATTTTGTATATCGCGGAACTGTCGATGTTATTTGTAGGCCACGGAACATAAGAGGCCCAACTTTGAACCTGCCACCCCGAGAACTCGCAATCCAAAAACTAGCTAAGTATGCAATGACGGCTCCGTGCATGCTCTATAAAATCTCATCCCCATACTTTATAAAAGTACAAATTTTGTATGTATAAATCTAAATATATATTTTATACAACATATGTATAAATCTAAATATATATAGATTTAGATTTAGATTTAGATCTAAATGATCATCACTATTATTATATTATAAATATATAATAAATCTATCAGCAGCTAGCCAACGATACTCACCGGAAGCTCCAGGGAAAAATATCAAAATACAGTAACAACAAAGCTAGCCCCACGAAAAAAGCTCAAAATACAGCAACAACAAAGCTCAAAATACAATAACCTTGATTCATGTCGATGAAAATACAGCAGCAAAGTTTAAAATACACCAACGCTGAGTAATTGAAGAAAAATAATTGCAGAAATTTTTATAGATGTTACCTGGTCTGGCTTGATGCTTTGATACCCCTCTTCCTAATATGATATGTTGTTCTATCGATTTTACTCCAAACTCATCGAAATAGTAATATGTTGTTCTATCGATTTTACTCCAAAGTCATTGAAATAGTAATAGTAATAGTTCTTTTCATTGTGCTAGAAATACATATAATCCAGATATATGAACACTGAACAAATAGTATAATATGAAATGACATAAATTGGAAAACATGTGCGTCTGCATTCAATATGGCATAAGTAGAATGCCATAAATTTAAAAAACTGTAAATTGGCAAATGTGTTGGGGAAAAAACGTGCCTGTTAAATTGGAATAATTACGTCGAAAGGCGTACATCTATTGACAATGGACAGATTTAATAGGGGTTTAGTGTTTAATAAGTTTTTTATAGACATGATTAAATATGGCTGGAATATTCTTAGTAGTCACACAAAATAAATGGTTGTGATTTCAATCATTAACTTCCTAGCTATTATAAAGACATCCGTTTATGTGTTTACTTTTTTACATTTACCTAATCATATTTAAAAATTACTTTGATAGCTGACTGATTGACATGTAAGTGATTAACAGAGATTAAAATATTAACATCAGATAAATGAAGCTCAACCCTTTATTTGTTAATCAATAATAAAATTTAATATATTCTTTTAAGGATTCGTTTCATCTTATCAACCTTTCGATGTTCACCAGCAACTATTTAACTGTTGTGCTAGTAGTATTACAATTTCAATTTCATGAACTCGATCGGTTAAAATTAAATAAAATTCAGTGTATAATTGACGAGAGTCTGTTTAACCAATTCATTTAATAGTTAACCTACTAAGTATCAAATCTCGGTAATCAATACGCATTCTAATTTTGAAATGAAAGTGGGCGGTGTAATTGATCTACATTTATAAATGGAGGTTGTTATGGTAAAAACGTGTCTGGGAAATGCATCTGGTAAACACATGGCTGATAAAAACGTGCCCGACAAATGTGCCTGGGAAAAACATGCCTGGTAATGAGAAGGTTCACAAAATGTGTAGCACAATATGAAACGTCTGTGTGCAGGTCGTGGGAATCAGAGGGTTCAGATTTCATAAACTAATGTGTGCCACCAACATGAAACGTGTGCACTGTTTTTTAATCATATAGACGTGGCTTGTATAGATATTAATCCTTCTTAACCATTTAAATTTAGTAATTATATATCTTTACAGTAATTTTATAATGTGATTAGGTAAATGTATAAAAGTAAACATGTTAACAGATAATAAGTTATGAGCAATAAATCTGACTCATTGATTTGGAAGGACAACGAAGAATATGCGAACATCTTCAATGCATAGCCATCAAATTAGGATTTAAGGTTAAAATATCATTAATTGTGCCCATTTCCAATAGGTGTATGCCTATAGGCCTAATAAATGAATAATTTTAAATTTTAACAATTTTATAAAAGATTTTGGGTTTTAACAATGTAATATTGATTATAAATGATTTAAAAATTCGAGCAATTTTTTTCTTCACTTAAAATCTTAAAAAAAAAAAGCTAAGAAGAAAGACATATTTATATTTGGTGATTTAAATTTTACAGGTTCTATTTTAAACAAGTATTACGTGGCAGCGTAGTTCCTGCCGGCTTGAATTGGGAATAAATGCAGAGGGAAACTGTAGCTGAGATGTGGCAAACAGCATGAAGCACATGTGGTGTCTAGAGCCCCATTTATTTTTTGAAAGTATATAATATATTTTGCTATGTTGAAAATTTGTGTCTATTTTGTCTCAGGACAAAATAAAGTTATATTCAAATTAAGAAAATACAATTTCTGAGTGGAAGATAAAAATTTATGACGAGATAAATATAAAAGGAGAAAAAAATCAGGTTAATTTGAAGTATATCAAAAAAGTTACATATTCCTGGAAATTTAAATGCATTTGTCATATGGACTAGGATTGAGGATTGCGTGGACCATAAACATAGTGGAAGATAAAAATTTATGAGGACATAAATATTTTTTATTTGAAATATATCAAAAAATAATAGTCGTTACAAATTCCTTGTAATTTAAATGTGTTTGTCATATAGACTAGGATTGGGGCTCCCGTGGACCATAAGAGAAATATGTACAAGAAATAGGACTATAGAAAGAAGAAGTGGTCGACGGTATAGTGTAATACCTGAAAAGAATAAATTGAAATGTATCGGTCTTTGGCTAGACATTTCTATTTAAAAAAGTGGAATAATTGGGTTGATAGACAAAGCAGGATGTGATCGGTATAGACTTACAACAATGGTACATATGATCCCTTTTTCTATTCGCTTGCTGATGCATTTTCATTAATGTCGTTGACAGCTATTGGAATCATGGTAAGTGTTTGTTGTCTTTCGTCGACGATCTGCTTCAATTCGCTTTGGAGTCATTCTTCAATGTAGCTTATCATTAGGGCGACATTAATATCATTCTGGATTTTTATGTTGAAAAATTCATTTTCCAATTCCCTGAAGTCGATAGAAAGATTACGTAGAGACTGATCATTTTCCTTATTATGTACTCAGTAGTCAACTAGCCAGTTGTCGACGTCATCTTGACCATATTCAAGGATTTTGTAAAAATTCTTCAAAGACAATGCCTTAAAAATATCAACCTGTTTAACGAAGGTTTTCTTAGTTAAGGGCAAGGAGTTGACGATTAAGTTGGGGTCTTGGAAGTCGTTGGTCCTTCCGACTAAGTTTATTCTGGCCATCTTTGTGAGCAATTTTTCTTTTTCTGATATGGCTTGTTCACATGACTGGACAATGAGATGCAGGTTCTTCACTTTTTTTTTCTAGCATGCATTTAATTGATCGATCCAGTTTTTGGATGAGAGATCTTGTTCTCTTCTTTTTGTTTCTGTCATGTTGTTGACAATGGTTCCAAAAGGAAAGACCATGTTTAAATATAAATGTTCTTCATATTTTAACTCTGCCTGCAAATGTTCTATAAAAATATGTGCCTTTGTTTCAAGGGAAGTCATGGTTTGTGATGTTTCCCATGCCTCAACAATCAGTTCCATTCTTTTCTTGATATTATTCTCCACATATCCTCTACAAGATGCAAGGAGGCTGGAGGATCCTTTTAACTTGGCTGCAGGTTTCTTTGGCATGGCTATTGCTAAAGGATGGGCAAGCAATGGCATAGGAATCAAAGCTTCTTCCAATTACTTGACCCAATCCTTCAGTATTGCATTCTCGACCTCAATACCTCCAATGGAATCATCAAGAGCATCTCCAGTCACTATGTGAAGTCGACAGATTTGGGACAGTCACATATTGTCAAGGTTAACCTCTGAACGAGATTTTCCTTTCTTATTTTTTACATCTTTTTTTTCAATAATTATTTTTTTGGACTAAATGTCAAAAACAACGCTTTGGAACATGAAGGATTCATCTTCGTCGAAATGTTTGGTATCAAATATTTCCATTGGACGACTATGTTGGATCGCATCTATGGGCTAATCAAGGTAGTGGAATATGCTATCCAGATCAGGTTCAAGTTCCATGTTCTCACTCTGAATTTCAGGCTCTTCTGCCTGTCCCACAATATTTTTCTTTTCTTGTCCACTGAACCTTGTGAGAAGTATCAATTTTAGGGTGAGGAGGGTCGTTATCTCCTCCTCCGTTTGAAGAACTCTGAGTTGCTTTGTTGTTGTGGTGGGCCGTTGGAGCGATGCTTCGGGATGTTGTACTTTTGGGAGTGTTATTCGTCGATTGAACACTTTTCTCACTGGGGCCTTTTCCCTGTTGCTTGTTCAATTCAGTGGTGCTTTGTAGTGTTTCTAGGTCATCGACATCAGAAGAAGGAGCGTTGTCGTCAATGTCTCTATTTTCAATCAGGTGTTTTTTGAAAAAAACATTGCCCAAGCCAAGTGTTTGTAAATGTTGTAAAAAAATTATGTCGGGGTCAAACCCTGTTAGGATTTCAACATATCTTAGGTTTAGGTTGCTAAAATGGGTTGCGAATTATTCAATTTTTTTGATGTTCCTCAACACAAAGTCCCCGACTTTCCAAGGCATAGGAATGAATTTTTTTTTCTTCTTCTCTTGGAATAGATGCAACCAGTAGTTGTATTGCCTTGCTACTTCTGTAACAAACATTTTGTCCATAATGTGACATGGAAGGAGAGTAGGTTTTTCCTTGGAGCCAAAAATCCTTATCACAGTGCAATTATCTAGATATTCAATTGCCCCCTTCCTGTCCAAAAAACTGGTTTCCTAGTTAGATATCCAAGGAGCATCTTCTCCTAACAACAAAACTTTAAAAATAGACACAAAGCCATTAAAAACCTCATAAAAACAGTGGGAGTCCTTGTGCTTCCACAAGGCATGGTACCAAAATGTTACTAGGTCGAATTCCCAGTTGACCTTCTTGGACAGAGACAATTATGGAAACTGGCAGCAATGTGCTATCACAAAAAATAAGTAGGATGACACAAAAAATCTCTTCTCCTTTTTTAATCTTGACAATTGGGAACATATTTCATGGGAAATTAGCTTGCCCCAATAAAAAATGGCTTGTTCCTTAACTGTGAAATACAAAATATAAAGATCCATCCGGGAAACAATTGTTGTGGAGTCATGTCCCGTTATTCTTGTAAACAACCAGAAAATTTCTCGGTATGGATTTCTAAATGAACTAACCTGGAAGCTTGTGATATCTTCAGGAACTACCATTGGGTCTTCCAAAAACTCGGGCAAGAGGTCCAACCTGTTATTATGATTTCTTAGGAACTGCTTGAAATCTTCTCCTTTGAACGTCAATGTTGGTTCCGACAATCTTAACATCTGGCGGAAGACCTAAGGCAAAAAAAAAATAGAAGAGCGGTCCCATAGTGGAATAATTCTTTGGGCTGGAATAAATTTATTGGTGCACCAAGAGACCAACTCCCTACAGTCAAAAACTTCAGGGACACAGCCTGCACAAGCAATCCTAGAGGTCCAATTACTTCATTGTGGGTGGCAGGGGATGAGTAATAAGAATATGCCCTGGACCACTGGAAGTCCTGGTCCTTGCACCCGAAGTTGTTCATTGTATCTCCACAGAACTGTTGTCAAGCTAATGCCATAGGTTTATGAGAAAATTTGTTTGATGCAAACGATGATTGAAATGAAAAGTTGGAGCCGATAATATTAGTCTCCGCAAATGTTGGTTCAATGCTAATCAATGGGAAAGCTCCTCGAGCCTTTCATTGATTAATGAAAATCTCTATGGGTGATGTATGGTGAACTATTAGCAGTAAATCTTATTTATTGCATATTTATAAGTGCAAAGGTGGCAGGTACGGTGAAGATAAATTAAGGATTGGAGGTTTCGTGATCGTGCTAACCCAACGAGGTGCGAACAACATTCAATGATTTTTAAATTAACACTCAGAAGGGATAATATAATGCTCCGCAAATCTTGGTTTAATGCGTATTAATAGGAGATCTCCTCGAGCCTTTCTCCCATCAATGGAAATCTATACGGTTCCTGCATGATGAGATGTTAGAATTAAATGTCACTAATTGCATATTTAGAAACAAAATAGGGTTATGGGGATACTCAGGAGAGGTGAGTGTCTGACGATCAAATTTTATGTATTAGAATTTTTTACTGCAATACGTGTAAAACGGAAGAGAGTATGATGGGGCAGTTTAGCGGTCGGTTTGTATATTTTTGGAATTCCAGGAAAGTGGCTAAGTATGGAATAGGGAAATGGTGGGCTAGACTCATTTTTGGAATCGAGGATTGAATATTTCGTGTACGGGTCAACTCGATGACACGAAAATGACATTCCATGATGTTTGAAATAAACATTCGGAAGGAATAATACAACCATCCAAAAATTTTGGTTTTATGCGTATTAATGGGAGATATCCTCAAATACTGGTTTATCATTAACACTTGCTAAGTGCATACTTAGAAATAACAATGTATATATAATTTCCAATTGGTAATTACAAAGGGTGCGGGCACAAGAAACAACTATTAGAAATTGGATATTTCTTGAACTCGCCAACCCGATGATCTGCGAAAGAAATTTGAAGAAATGGCCAAGTATGGAAAGAGGACGGAAGGGGTTCAAAATGGGGTGACAATAGTTCCACGGGAGATGTTTGGACCCAACAGTCAAATTTTATCTGTCGGAAGTTTTCAGTGCAAAATGTGTACGACCGAAGAGGACATGATAGATAGATTGTTATACGGAAGACGGTGTGATGTGAGTCCGGTTGTAAATTTGTATATCACGGAATTCAAGGTACTGTTTGCAGGTCACAAAACAATAGAAGTGCAATCTAGAGCCTGCCTACCCGGGAATCCATGATCGGAGAAGTGACTGGACATGGAATGGGGAAGTGGGTAGTCAGAGTCACGATATAAAAGCACGAGTGCAAATGTGAACCCGCAAGTCCACCAACCCATGTAGCTAGACATTTTCAGAAAAACAACTAAGTGACGAGAAAGATAAAGTACAGGGAAAAGAGAAATGAGAATTTTGTTAAGTATAGAAGACAGATGTCGATATTTTCTGCATGTTTCTGGAGAAGTTGTATATTTATTGCATATACTTGGAAATAAGTGTGTAGGTGGTGGGAACATAAAACAATGACTAGGAATTGGAAATTGTCTGAACAGGCCAACCTGATGATCCATGGAAGAGATTGCAAGAAATGGTCGTGGAAAGCGCACGAGCAAGCTTCAAAATAGGCTGATAAGGGTTTCCGAGGAGACGGGGCCCCGACGATCAAATTGGATTGATCGGAAGTTTTGAGTGCATAATGTATAAGATGGAAGGGGGGCTGATGCAGGTATCCAGAAGGAAATTTCTATATCGCAGAAGCTGGGGGGTTGGTTGCAGGTCAAGGAACACTAGAAATGCACTCTGCCTATTCGAGAATCCACAATTGCAGGCCTCAGAACTTTCATGTGCAAACTGTGTATCACGGAACATGGTATAATGTGGGAGTATGGAAGTAAATTTGTATATCGCGGAGGTCTGGGTGCTGTTTGTGGGCAACCAAATAATGAAAGTGCAATATAGAGTCCGCCTGCCTGGGAATCCGCAATATAAGAAGCACCTATGCATAAAATGGTTGGTGGTTGCTCTGAGTCGTGATATAAAAGCACGAGCGTTAATATGAACATGTTAGTCAGGCAACACTCGCATTGAGACTTTTTCGGAAAAATGACTAAGTAACAAGAAAGAGAGTAGAGGGAAAAAAGAAATGTGGATTTGGTCAAGTATAGAAGAGGGAAAAGAAGGTCCAATACATTCGAATTTGCAATAGATATTCCATTTCCTGGCAAGATATTTTATGTATGTTGTTGGAGATGTTGTATACATATTGCATATACTTGGAAAGAAATTTGAAGGTAGTATGCACAAGAAAGAGCAACTAGAAATTTGAAATTTCCTAAACCCGTGAACTCCACGATCCATGAAATAGATGTCAAGAAATGGTCAAGTATGGAAAGTGGTCGAACGGGCTTCAAAATAGGGTGATGGGTTCCTGAATAGATGTAAGGCCCTGACTGTCAAATTGTATATATCGAAACATTTGAGTGCAAAATGTGTAACACGGAAGAGGGGATGATGTGGGAGTCCAAAAGTAAATCTGCATATCGCAGAAGCTGGAGTGTTGTTTGCAAGTCACAGAACAATTGAAAGTGAAATTTAGATAAAGTGGAAGTACTCGATCGAAACACGTGAATTCGCCAACCCACGCAGCAAGACATTTTCAGGAAAAATGACTAAATAACCAGAAACAAAAACTATAGGGGATAAAAGAGTGGGAAAATAGAAAGGCGGAGGGAAATTTCCGTAAGCGAGAATTGGTTTCAAACAAGCCCCATTGTTGAAAAACCATTATTTTCTAGTAATTATCAACAAATGATTCCTTGAAAATTAGATACATTCTTCCACGACTGTAACATATTAACTTAAGTATTAAACTTCTTGCATTATGGGTTGTATAGAAACAAGAATGACGATCTTGTTGCAACATTGTGATTTGGTATTGTTATGTTCTATCTGCACCACGAATAGAATTGAAATTTGGTTTGAAAACTGTCTGAAATTCATTTTTTTTGTTTCCATAAAATCTTGATGGATCGACATAGTGCATTGCCATATAATTTTTAAATACTCCATTTTAGAACAGATTACCTAAGCGAATACAATATCGAATAACTACAAGACTATCGAACCATGCTAATGAGAAAAGGTGTTAAATCCAGAAAAGAAGCAACAAACAAGATTCCCAAGGAAAAAAATTTAATAGTAAATCCATTAAAATAAAACAATATTGAGCAATGTATATCTATGCTTAGAAATTGGAACGAGTTCTTTGGGCCTAAACACTGAACATATTTTCCATAGACACAAGCACAGGATCTGCAACATGTAGGAGCCATCGAGATGTTATTCAACATGCATAGAAAACTGATTACCATGCTTTTTTTTTAGGAAATCCTTGCAGCCTTCTTCTCGATGGATCAATGTCCGGTGCCCCAATCTCAATATTTTGTAGAAGACCTGAGTCGACAAAGAAACATGAAAGTGGGTCCGCAATGGAGTAAATCCTTAGCTTGAAGTAGATGAACAAAAGCCATGTGGTAAAATTCATAGTTCTCACAAGTTTCCAATGAGGAAGAAGACAAAAAACGTTGCAGGGAAAACGAAATAGCCCGAAACTGAAAGTTAGGACACACCAAGAAACCAGCTCCTCACATTTGAAAAATTCAGGGACACAGGTTGCACGTGCAATTCCAGAGGCCCAAATTAGTCCATTCTGGGTAGAAGGAGATGACTAGTAGKAATATGCCTTGCACCRGGGGGRGTTCTGGTCCTCATTCCCTAAGATGCTAATTGCATATCCAGAGAACAGGACAGTGGTCCCACAATTGAATAGTTTTTTGGCTTGAAATATATCTCTGGGAGAATCAATAGATCATTTCCTTGCAGTGACAGACTTATGCCCAGAACAAACTAATCTAGACCTCTRGAATTCCTACTTTCGGGATACAAAGTGGCTACTGTGTTCAACGTCGGTTTMTTTTCTGTAACCCATTCTTTTGGTGTTGTCAGGACTGCCATCGCCGAGCCGAGAATTTCCTCCCATTATAGTTGATTTCAATTTGGGCATAGTAGTGGGACCAGTCTCTACATTGCCATCATCCATTGTTGTATCATTGTCCATCAGATCATCTTCTTCTGGCTCAAAATCCATTGCATCAACATTTTTGCCAGGTATCAATGCAAGTCGAAAAGTTGTCTGAGCAGGCACGGTTGCATTGGAATTCTTTGGCTTCAATTATATCTCTCGATGCACCAAGGGACCATCTCCTTTTTTTCTCCTGGGGGGAGGGAGATGAGTAGTAAGAATATGCCCTGGAATACTGGTACCTCTGGCCATCATGTTCGAAGGTGTTTACTCTATCTGGATAGAACTGTTGTGGAACTGCTGCCATAAGTTAACAAGAATTTATGTTTTCTCTAGATGATGTTTGAAATGAAAATTAAGGAGGGATAATATAACCATCCGCAAATCTTGGTTTAATGCGTATCAATGGAAGATCTCCTCGAGCCTTTCATTGATCAATGACAATCTCCAGGGTTCGTTTGTAATGATTTGTTACCATTAAAGATTACTAATTGCATATTTATAAAAAAAGTGTGAAGTTGGTGGTGATGGYGAAGATCGATCAAGAACTAGAGATTTCGTAAAGGCACCAACCGGCCCATGCATGAAAKATTTCATCATGTTTGAAATGAATACTTGGAAAGCATAACATTCTTCTCTACAAATCTTGGTTTAATTYGTATTAATGACAAATCTTCTCGGACCTTCCGGAAATTAATGGAAATCTTAACGATTCTTGCACGATGAACTACTAGAATTAAAGCTTTAATTGCATATCTAGAAAGTATGAAGGTAGCGGGGATGGTGAAGAGCGAGAAAGCATTGCACATTTCGTCGTCCTGCCAATYCATGAAATAGATTTCAAGAAATGCCTAAGTATGGAAAGYGGTCGAGCAGGTTTCAAAAATAGGGCCACAAGATATACCCAGGAGACGTGAGGGGCCGATGGTCAAATTGCACGTCACAACGACAGATTTCGGCCATCAATTTGTATATTGCAACATTTCAGGTGCTCTTTGTACGTAGCAGAACAGTGGAAGCGCAATGTTGAGCAAGCCTGGCCAAGAATCGACGGTGGTAATAGTGGCCAAGTATGAAATGGACAAGCAGTTGTTTGGACTCGTGGTATAAAAGCATTAGACATAGTCAGAACATGAAATATTGATAGGCTTGAAAACAAGCCCACAAGCTTTACTCAGGAGACGTGAGGGGTCGATGGTCAAATTGTATCTACCCCAACTGTTGAATGCAAAATGTGTAACACGCAACAGGAGACAATGAAAAATTTCGAGGGTCAATTTGTATATTGCGGAACTTCGAGTGTTGTATATAAAAGCATGAGACATTCGTAAAAAGGTCACTTTCATAAAAAGGACCAAGTAAACAGAAATTGAAAGAAAAAGAGATAAAGGGGAATTTTTTTGCTAATTTGTAGATTGCGGAAGTTTGGGTGTTGTTTGTAGGCGACGGAACAATGGAAATGCAATGTTGAACCCATCTAGCTGGGAACCCGCGATTCAAAAAGTTTGTTCAATATGAAACAGGGAAGCGGTCGGTCGGGCCGGTGATATAAAAGTAACAAGGGAAATCTGAAGACATGAATCCACCAACTCCCATAGCTAGACATTTTCTAAAAAATGAGTAAGTAACCAGAAAAGGAAAGCAGAGGGCAAAAAGAAAGGGGATGGCAATTTTCAGAAGCAAGAATTTGTATAACAAAGGCCCATTGATGGGAATTGGTATAAGAAAGTGAGGCATGGTTATAGTTTCCAGGATCATCCATAAGATATGCCCAGGAGATGTGAGGGGTCGATGGTCAAATTGCATGTCACAACGACAGATTTCGGTCATCAATTTGTATATCACGTAATTTTGGGTGCTCTTTGTACGTAGCGGAACCGTGGAAGCGCAATGTTGTGCAAGCCTGGTTAGGAACCGACGATGGTAATAGTGGCCAAGTATGCAATGGACAAGCAGTTGTTCAGACTCATGATATAAAAGCATTAGACATAGTCGGAATAGGAAATATTGACGGGCTTGAAAACAGACCCACAAGCTTTACTCAGGAGACGTGAGGGGTCAATGGTCAAATTGTATCTACCCCAACTGTTGAATGAAAAATGCGTAACACGCAACATGAGACAATGACAGATTTCGAGGGTCAATTTTTATATTGCGGAACTTCGGGTGTTGTATATAAAAGCAGGAGACATTCGGAAAAGGGACACATTCAGAAAAAGGACCAAGTAAATAGAAATTGAAAGAAAAAGAGATAAAGGGGAATTTATTTACTAATTTGTAGATCGCGAAAGTCTGGGTTTTGTTTTTAGGCGGCGTGTTAAGCCCTAATATTGGCTCATTACCCCTTAATTGGGGCATATTATATTAGTAATGTTATTTTATTTATGTCGTCTTTATTCCATTAGTTGTAATTATACCTCCTAGTCTCCTATATATACCAAGGAGACATTTTCATTTGGAATCATCTAGGAATTGTACATTTATGTGGGAATAAGGAGGTTTCCCCCTCGAAGAGGCTTATTATCTGAATTTATCTATTTTTCAAGGCATTCAATACTTATTCTGAGGTTTTTCTATGCCATATTGATATTTGGTTCTTAACATATGGTATCAGAGCTCAAGGTCTTGGGGTTCCGCTGCTACATCTGAGACACCTTGGAATTTTTTCTATAACTTTTTTTCTACGACGTTTCAGAAGGAACGAATTGGAGGATATTTAGTAGAAGGAACAAGGTACGTTGGGTTAAAATTTCAGCTCCCGAGGCCTTATAATTTCAGAGATACATCCTGTGCAAGATAGGGTTCTGGAATCATCCTGAACTGAGCCATTGCGGAATTTTCGCTATAAAATATTTTCTATAATGTTTCAGACCCTAAACTCAGGAGGATATTCACAGAAATTATTAAGGTATCTGTGGTAAAAATGTCAGCTTCTAGGTCATCTTAAATTTGTAGATACACCCTGTGGAAGATAGGGTATCTGACTAGTCCTATTGACTAGTCTCGAGAAGTTGTTCCAAGTAAAACAATCATAACTTCTTCCTAGAGTATCCAAATTGAGTGAGACTAGTTGCATTGGATAGTGGACACTCTGTAGTATTTCTAGTACAAGTTTCAGAATTTATATCAATTATTTTGTGCGGGGAACGCTATACAAGTGACATCTCCCGGAAAGGCCAAAAATCAACAAGTTGTGGGGAAGTTACCATAAATTCCACTTGGCACATCCAATTTTGATCAGAACTGTGGCATTGCAGAGAAGAAATATCAATGAACTACAAAAAATAAAGTTTCATACCCAGAAGGGCCGAAAATTTGGAGATACAGCAGAAGAAATATTGTCTAGCAGAACCACCTCAAAATCAAGGTTCAAAAGTGACACTTGTCCAACATGCCACCCAAAAAGGGAA
>JASDQU010100496.1:461115-482137 GCA_032191745.1 Picea mariana | reverse complement strand
TTTCAATCCACTGATGCATGTCCCTTTCGGATCAACGATCGATATCTCCTTCAAGTCTCCAGACTTCAGAGATTTCAAATCTCAACCCGTTCTTTCCTCCGGAGTGATCACCTTCTAAGTAATTCATAGAACGGTGGAGATGGCTTGTTGTCGCTTAACGCTTCCACTTACACTATCCTTCCACTATAGTAGATCGATGGATGAGAATGCTCCCGAAGTGATATTTAGATCGAACATTTTCTGTCCACTTTGGGACTTCGACATTCAAGACTTCGGGGCTTTGGGCAAGAGCTGGTAGTAGAACTCCTGAAGTAAAACTCCCGGAGTGACGTAAATTGCTTACGTCACTTGTTGACATGGCATGAACCAATTTCCTCTTGAAACTTGTCATCATCTAATTAGTCCATGTGTACTTACTGACATGGTCTTCCATGTGTCCTTGCTGACGTGGTCTACCACATGTCATTGCTGATGTGATCTGCCATACGTCCTTGCTGACATGGTCTCCTGACGTGATCTGCCATATGTCTTTGTTGACGAGGTCTGTTGACGTAGATCTTTTGACGTGGTATTCCACGTGTCCTTGATGATGTGGTCTACTGACGTAGATCTCCCTGATCTAACGTTCATCGTATGTTCTCTAGATCCAATGGTCCTTATTAATTTTGGATTTCTGGGCTTCGGGTTTTTCAAATCTCAAACTGAAAAATATGAAGTGAGATTGTCTCGGAGCTTAACCTCCTCACATATTTATACCCAAACTAAATGTTGTTCGGCGATCATGATCCTAGATCGATGGCTCGATCTGTCTGTGATGTAGCTCTTCTATCTTATCGTGTCCTTCCACTTAGAATGATCCAACGATTGACGAAAATTCACGTTTCGGGAATTTCAAATCTCAAACCTTCTGGAGCATAACCTCTTCACATATTTAGACCTGAAATGAATGATGTTCGTTGATCAGGATCTTAGATCGACGGCTTGATCTGTCTGTGATGCAACTCTTCTAACTTATCTTATCCTTCCACTAAAAAATGATCTGATGACTGACGGGAATTCGGGTATGATCCGATGGTCGACGTGTATTCGGATAATCAAAATATCAACCCTTTAGCCCTACTTATCCTATTCTTCCACTTTGAAATGATCCGACAACTGAAAGGAATTTGGGTTTGATCCGACAGTCGATGGGTATTCAGAAAATCAAAATCTTAATCATTTTACCCCGCTTATCTTGTCCTTTCACTCAAAAGTGATCCAACGGTTGTGAAGATTCTTGAAGCAGATCCACGATCAAGGATGATTGCGGAACCACAACTTGTGAGTGATTTAACTCATCACTCAAACTCCGCAATTGGAAGTTGTGCATTGTTGGTGAGTCAACTACAATCGTCGATCTTCGAAGCTATAAGATCGAATGGTCCTGACTAATTGTGGGATTGGAACTAGAGCGATATTTAATTCTCTTTTCGATCTCCGCAATTCATCCCTTCCGTTGATCTGGCGATTGCACATCCGACAGTCATGAATTAATATGACTTAAATTGATTGCTTGTTGGATCAACCACAGTCATTGATATCCGAGTCTATGAGATCTAATGATCTAGACCAATTGAGGGATTGGAACTAGGGAGTCGTTTAATTCTCCTTCCAATCTCCACAATTTATCCCTGTCGTTGATATGGCTTGCAGATCTGACGGTCATGATCCTCCAACAATCCTCAAGCCCATGGTCACTCATATTACCAATGTCCGTTATATTAGACAATCAACATTGTTAATTTCTTGATCAGATGGTTGTTGAGGCTTCTCACCTTTTCTATGCATTGGTCGACTTCTCAATATTTTCATTAATCCCGACGACACTTCTGCAATGCGCTCTTCCTTCTGAGCTTTGGTATTCATTCACTTGTGTACTTCCTTTTCCCTTCTGAGCTTTTATATTCATATTGTTCGATCCTCATGTTCTCTCCTCCTCCTGAGCTTACGCTTTCGATCTCTATATGTTACTGACCAGAATCTGAAATTGGGTAACTCTTCCTGCAATCATGTTCTTCCTGCCATAACTGAATGACTCCCCTTGTCAATATGCTCTCTCTGTGCTTCTAACTACTCCCCCCCTTTGTTTATGAAAAGGTAGCTCTTCCTGACAAGGTTTCTTCCCTTGTTAATTTACTAACTTCTTATCTCAGTTGATTGGGATTTTTGTGTTTCAAATGAGTAGTCTTCTCGATACCAATTTTTGTAGTGATCAAGTCTTTTCAAAAACTTAGTCTAATTACTTTCTTATTTACTAACCAAAACTTCTCCTGAGTTTTTACTGACTGATCTCCCCCTTTGTTTCTAAAAGGGTAACTTTTTCTTACAGGGTCTCTCCTCTTGTTATGTCTACAGGATGTCATGTACATCAGAATGTTGTTTTTGCAGATGTCGTTGTCTTACTAGAACACTACGCAATTGTAGCTCATCTTATTCAAACAACTCTTCGATCTGCCCATTGATTCTCATTGATCTTTAACCAGATGTATCCGTCTTTATCCAATATGATTCTTTACTTTACATTGCTCTAAATTTGTCTGAGAAAGTTTATACAATTCTTGTTACATGACTGCAATTCTTTTTGCAGTAGTTAACTTCACTTATGTTCACTTGTTCAGTCTTTGCTATCCACTTCTGTGAGTGTCCTGGTTTCTTGAACTTTGTTCTCCGATCTTCTATTACTGCAACTTCATTTTTCTTCCATGTTCCATTTACTCCTTTTGTCGTACTGTATGAAGCATTTCTCATTGACTGTTTTCTTGAGTTCCAACAGTTATAGGCTTTGTGTCCATATCCACCACAACTATAGCATCTCATACTGTAACAATGTGCAACAATATGTCCAACATGATTGCAGTTCCAACATCTTATATTGTTGTTGAACCTACCAAATTTTTTTCTTCCATGATGCCTACAATCCAAGGCTTTATGACCATATTCATTACAAGAAAAGTAATAACTGTTAAAAACACTCTCATACACATCCATGAAGGTGTCTCTCTTCTAAACTTTCTTTGAGGTGTATGAGTAGCTTCTAGATGTCTTCCTTGATCTGATCTTCTAAATTTTGTAGTGTTGCTTTTACTCCTTGAACGTGAAGAACCTGAGTCACACCTGCTTTCACTTTTTACAAATGAAGGAGCTGTGTCAAACCTGTCTTCATCCTTTACAAATGAAGGACCTGTGTCAGACCCATTTTCACCTTTTACAAATGAAGGATCTGCATCAGGTTTCTTAGGAGTACTGATTTCTTCCTTGTTGTATCCAAAACCGGATTTTTCATTTGGTGATCTCTGACTATCCAAGATCTCATCCAGGGTCATGGATATGTTTAAGAACTTGATTTGGGTGTTTGACTTCCCAACCTTCTTTCTAAGATTCACAACTTCTGCTTCCAGTTCATGACATGATTCTTCCCTTTTGTCCAACTAGTTCCTCACTACCTCCTCTCTCCTTTTGGTTTCTTCAGGTTGGATTTTAAGATTGACATAGATTTCCCTTAGTTCTTTTAGATCTGCAAGGATTTTGATTGGTTCATCATCTTTCTTATTTTCTTTTTTTGATCGATTGATTTCATTTTTTAGTCTCTCGATCTCCTCTTCCTTTGCTTGACGGATTTTATTTTTCAATCTCTTGATATCCTCTTCCTTTTCTTTTGTTAGATCAACAACTTTTGTTTTCAATCTTTTGATCTCTTCTTCTTTGTTTTATAACTGAATCTTTTTCTCAGATATGATTTCTTCATTGTCTTTTAGCTTTTCTTTTATTTCCAGGATATGCCTTTGATTGCTAAGCTCATCATCTTCCTTCTTCTTTTATTTTACTTGACTAATTTCTTTCTTCAGCTTATCGATATCCTCTTATTTTTCTTCTAACTGATTATCCTGCTCATATATTATATTTTCATTGTCCTTGACCATTTCCTTTATTTCCAAGATATGATTTTGACTCTTTTCAAGAAATTCTTTAGTGTAGTCAAGAAGATAGCTATAGTCTGAATCATTAAGTTCATAGCAGTATTCACATAGACTCCAATCAACCTTTTGTTTGGCCTTTGATAGTTCTTCTTCTACTTCTTCCATGAGATAAATGCTAACAGAAAATTCTTTTATTGTATATGAGTATTCTTCTTTATTTGCAGGGGAGGATTCAATATCAACATTATTGCAATCGAAATATTGTGGAGAGTCTTTACCTTTATTGATGGATGAGTCTTCCTCTTCATCCTTGATAGGAATGTCTTATGTGTCTTGTATTTTGATTTGATACATCTCTTCTAGATTCATCCATAAGTCCTTGGCGGATGCGAATAGTCCTATGCTTGCCTTGACTGTATTTGATAATCCATTGAAAAGAATCTTCAATTCCACTTCATTGTTCTTCCTTGCTTTTCTTTGGACTGTAATATTGGATAGATTATTTGCGGTAGTTAAGTACCAGGGCTTGCTTACCATTGAATTCCAAACTTCATATCCTTTTGAATTCAAATATTGTTTCATATTTTCTCTACATGAGGAATAATATGTTCCATCAAATAAGGGAACTTCAATTGCGGAGAGAGCCATTTTTCCACCCATTTCTTCAGGATCTACCTTCCAGTGGTTAAACTGTGCTGAAGGAACCCTCTCTGATACCAATTGTTGAACACACCACCCACACTAAGAGGGGGGGGGGGGGTTAGTTAGTGTGTGGACTTTTCTAAAGTTTCTTCTTCTTAGAAGTTAGCAGTTAAAACATATTTGAACAAATTAATAACAATCAAATCATAATCACAGTGGAGCAAAAGATACCAAATGTTTTTATATAATTATATGAGTATATGTGAATATAATAGTAAGGATTTTCCCAGCACCAACTATTTTTTTTCAGCACCAACTAAAGTAAGGATCACCAACTCTCAATCAAGACCCAACTTGTTGATAGAACGCAGTCTATCCAACCAGAGTTCATACAGTAATTCAACTCTAGTTGCAGTGAACCATTATTGAGTCAATTGTGTTTCATGATCAGAGGTATACAATCAACACTCATAACTGCGCTTCATATTCTCTTTGAAATTTGTGCCTTATTCACTTCATCTTTCCTCTGATATCCGCGCCTTCTTCACTTCGTCTTTCCTCAGATATTCGCACAGACCTTAGGTCTATTTCCCCTTCATATTTCTTCGCAGGCTCTTTCTCAGCGAGCCTCTCTTTTCCACAAGCCCACCTTCTTCCACAAGCACACCATCTAGTGAACCAATCATGGTTGTATTTATAGTTGCTTATGCTAAAAAATTGTTTAAGTTATTGAGCTGACTTGTGCAACAAGTTATAACTAATTTGTTTATTTACAGTGACTTTTGGGACCACCAGAGATCATCATTTCGGGTCTTCAACGTTAAACCTGGCATCCCCTTTTCTTTCATAAATCAATCACAGGTATGGATCGATTTCCTTCATCTCAGTAACAGTAGAGATAGGTGCTTCCTTCAAACCATGTTCATATGATCATAGGCATAGAACCATAGGCTTGTCAATTTAAGCAACGCATTCCATTCTGCCTTTTAAATCTCTTTACCATATGACCAGTGGCGTTAATCAGACACTAGGCGAGATGAGCGCTTGAGCGCTTATCAATTCAAAGGTCACAATTCAATCTCCCGATTAGATGAACTATTTTCGGGACTTCGGGACTTTTCCCTTCGGGACTTCGAGACTTCTAGCATGTCAAATCTCCCGAAGTATATTTCACCGAATAAAGAGGATGGTTCATGTAGTTCACGGAACCATATCAATGGTCATATTCGATCCTTGGACCTGTACTTCATTTCTTAATCCAATGGCCAGGACTTAATCAAGCAATGATATGGATGGCCACCATTTACTCCGTGACTTCATCTATTATACTTATGCTATCCTTCCACTGTGTTTTGATCAACGGTTGAGAGTACACCCGACATCATATCGATGATCGAGATCTCCTTCAGGTCTCCGGACTTTGGACATTTCAAATATCAACCCCTTCTTCCCTCCATACGTAAATATTCTAGAGCTTTCAATCCACTGACGAGTGTAACTTTCAGATCAACGGTCGAGATCTCCTTCGAGTCTCTGGACTTTGGAGATTTCAAATCTAAACTCCTTCTTTCCTATGTACGTCAATCATCTGGAGCTATCAATCCATTTCTGTGTGTCCCTTTCGGATCAACGGTCGAGATCTCCTTCAGGTCTCCGGACTTTGGATATTTCAAATATCAATCCCTTCTTTCCTCTGGAGTGATCACCTACTCAGTAAGTCATAGAACGGTGGAGACCGCTTGTTGTCGGTTAACGCTTCCACTTACACTATCCTTCTACTGTAGTAGATCAACAGATGAGAATGCTTCCGGAGTGATCTTTATATCAGACGTTTCGTGTCCACTTCGGGACTTCGACATTTGAGACTTAGGGGCTTTGGGCAAGTGCTGGTGGTAGAACTCCCGAAGTAAAACTCCCAGAGTGACGTAACTTGCTTATGTCACTTGTTAACATGGCATGAGCCAATTTCCTCTTGACACTTGTCATCATCTGATTATACCATGTGTACTTGCTGACATGGTCTACCATGTGTCCTTACTAACATGGTCTACCACATGTCCTTGCTGACGTGGTCTGCCATATGTCCTTGCTAACGTGGTCTGCTGACATGATCTGCCATATGTCTTTACTGACATCGTTTGCTGGTGTAGATCTTATGATGTGGTCTGCCACGTGTCCTTGCTGATGTGGTATGCCACATGTTGATGCTGACATGTTCTACTGACATAGTACTCCCTGATAAAATGGTCATCGTATGTTCTCCATATCCGATGGTCCTTATTCATTTCATATTTCTGGGCTTCGGGTTTTTCAAATCTCAAACTAAAAAATCTGAAGTGAGATTTTTCCAGAGCTTAACCTCCTCACATCTTTATACCCGAACTAAATGTTTTTCATCGATCATGATCCTACATCGATGGATCAATCTATTTGCGATGAAGCTCTTCTATCTTATCCTGTCCTTCCACTTATAATGATCCAACGACTGACGAAAATTCGCATTTCGGGAATTTCAAATCTCAAACCTTTCGGAGCGTAACCTCCTCACATATTTAGACCCAAAATGAATGTTGTTCATTGATCAGGATATTAGATCAATGGCTCGATCTATCTGCGATGCAAATCTTCTATCTTATCCTGTCCTTCCACTAGTAAATGATCCGACGACTGACGGGAATTCGAGTTTGATCTGATGGTCAACGGGTATTCGGATAATCAAAATCTCAACCCTTTATCCCTACTTATCCTATCCTTCCACTTTTAAATGATCCAATGGATGACATGAATTTGGGTTTGGTCTGACGGTTGATGGGTATTCAGATAATTAAAATCTCAATCGTTTTTCCCCGCTTATCCTATCCTTTCACTCAAAAGTGATCCAATGGTTGTGAAGATTCTTAAAGCAGATCCATGATCAAGGATGATTGTGGAACCACAAATTGTGAGTGATTTAAATCATCACCCAAACTCTGCAATTGGAAGTTGTGCATTTTTGGTGAGTCAACCATAATCGTCGATATTCGAAGCTATAAGATCGAACGGTCCTGACTAATTGTGGGATTGGAACTAGCGTGATATTTAATTCTCCTTTCAATCTCTGCAATTAATCCTTTCCATTGTTCTAGCGATTGCACATCCAACAGTCATGACTTAATCTGACTTAAACTGATTTCTTTTTGGATCAACCACATTCGTGGATATTCGAGTCTATGAGATCTGATGATCTAGGCCAATTGCAGGATTGGAACTAGCAATTTGTTTAATTCTCCTTCTAATCTCCACAATTTATCCATGCCATTGATCTGGCTTGCAGATCCAATGGTCACGATCCTCCAACGATCCTCAATCCCATGGTCACTCATATGACTGACATCTGTTATATGAGATGATCAACACTGTTAATTTCTTGATCGAACAGTTGCTGAGGCTTCTCACCTTTCCTGTGCATTGGTCGACTTCTCAATATTTTAATCAATCCTGACGAAACTTCTGCAATGCACTCTTCCTTCTGAGCTTTGGTCTTCATTCACTTATGTACTATGTTTTCACTTCTGATCTTTTATCTTCATATTGTTCGCTCCTCCTCCTGATCTTACGCTTTTTATATCTGAATACTTTTTGACATCTTTTGCTAATTGATATACTGTTGACATCAATGACAATCTCATATGTAATAGTTCATCATTAACAACAGATCATCACATCGATTGTTGACATCAATGACAATATTTCCAACATCCTCTACCTCTCGAGTTATCCTTATTGGTTGTGTTCTAGTCAACTTGTATCTAAAATCCTTAAGAAAATTATCCTAAATAAGGAAAAAGTGGAATGGGGTCTTATGCTTCCAAAGACTAGAGTACCAGAATTGGATTGGTTCATTCTCAACATCCAAATTACCCCTTAAGGGAAATCCCCCAAAAACATTGCAATAATCAATGGCCAATACCGATATGAAGTCAAAAAAAACCTCCAAGTCTTCAAATAATTGTCCATATGGTAGGAAATCTTATTCGATATTACCTTGGCCCAGTTGAGCATAGCTTATTTTCATAAGGAAAAATGAAATGCATATAAATCTGACTTGGGAATGTGAGAAGGAGATTCTCATCACATCAAATGCATGAATAGCCATGAAAAATATCGATATGGCTCTACCAACAGAGATATATCAACGACTAAAAGGTAAGATGGCATTTCTGCAGATGAATCCATGAAATCCTTTAACAAATTCACCCCACCACCCTTGGAATCCGTAAAAGAGTTAGTGTCTAGAAGCTTCATAATTTTGTTGTAAGCGGGCAATCAAAGAATCCTTTTAAAAATTTTGGGAGTTAATGGAACATGGTTCTTCCCTTCAACTACTACTCGAATTGTTCTACTTTTTGAATCAAACCTATGAACACACCATGAAACCACCTCCCTGGAGTCAAATACTTTAGGCATGCAACCAACATTCACTAAGTCAACCGTCCAAATTTTCTTATTTTTCTTTTGCTCAGGAGTTAGAATCTGAAACCACTGATATGGATCTGGTCAATGGAAGTCGTTATCTTGGCACACGATAGAGTTAACAATATCTACACAAAAATGTTATTTCCTTCTTCTAGTTTCCATATTCCTTATCCTTCCAATTCACTTTGGTCTATGTGAAACTGAATTATGAGGTTCATGCTACATAAAGGTTAAGTGGATGAATAGTATTTACTAAAACATCCCTTCAACACATACACATTTCTTTCGAAATAAGGACAACCATAAATGGAAGTTATTTTGAAAATCAAGTGATTCATGGGAAAATAGAATAAGCAATCCACATTAACCCTAGATCACCAGCCTTTAGCTTGAAAATTGGAACTCATTAATGTACCATAAATGACCCTTGAACAATGTGCAAGGTGCCCGATATCCATGAAGATTTTACTAAGTGCGGAATGGGGGGAAAAGAGAGATCATTCCTTTAAAGGTTTAGTTATGAGGAATTGTGGAGGTTGAGGAGTGTAGGAATATGGAGTGTGAAGATATAATGGTTGTGTGGAGTCACAAGAGTTGTGCAGAAGTATGAGTGTGGAGAGTGGTGGAATGTGCAAGGAATGGGGACATGCAAAGCCTTCTGCACTACTATAATAGAAAATGGTTAAGTAAAGAGTAGACATTTTGGGGAATATAGGGTGCAATATGTAAGGGGTGTAAGTGTGGAACAATGGGTGTGTGGGAGAAAGTATTGCATAGAGGAAAGAGTTAGTGTTAAGTTTTTTGCACACAAAAGAGGTCAAAAAATGACTAAGTGTTGGTTTGTACAGAACATAGTTTGTCAAGAGGAAAGGTTTGTGCGGAGAACGGAGGGAAAGTTTTAAAATAGATAATCTCTGCACCAATCAAGGAATCCTCGCACAACACAAATCATAAAAATACTAAGTATTGTGCATATATGAAATTTAATAAAACATTTAATGAAACTATAGGCACATGATGGACTATGAAATGAAAAATAAAAGGGGTAGGGAAGGGTTCTATACATGGTTAAACTTGGAAATATAAATTGATACATGAAAATGGATCAACAGAAGTTAGAAGACAAATTGGTAATACGTCCCCTAAAAAAGACCTTCAAAATCCACACCATAGGACCCCCAAACCAGGAACAATTTTTTAAGTTCAATGATAAGAGGTTCATTGTGATCCATTGATTCTTGAAACAAAACAATATGAGGCCGATCCACGTCAACAATTCTTCTCATGGATTATTTTTTGGCCCTACCCCCCAAGCCCCTCGTATTGAAAGACATTATTTTCATGGGGAACCCAACTTCAGGGTAAATTTGGTGTTGGCTCAAGGTCTCAAACCCAAGGTTCGAAAGGCTTCACCAAAAAGTACCCCATCACCATCGTTATATTCAATATTTAGAAGTGAGTAAGATCTCACCAAGGATGTTGTTGAGAATTACCGAGACCGAAGTGGTGTGCATTGCATAAAGGAAGAAGGTAAACATAAAATACACGATGCAAGACTGCACATTCTAGTTCATTCACTTATTGAACCTAAATACAAACTAGTTCATAACATATTCATGAGCATTCATTCAACATAGAATCATGACATAAATAAATTTTGTAGTCATCGGTCATAGGAATGCATTCAGATACATGAATGGTCATAGCCTACTCAAAGACTTATACAAACATGGGCCAAAGACCTCAACAGAAATATAGATATACTTTCTCTCTCATGTTTGATGACTCTAACAATGCTCAAAGTTCTGATACTCCTTCAGCCATAGATGAATCAATAGAAACAACAACAATCCTCTCTCATCGTCCCTCTTCTCCTCGCATGTAGTATTTTTATCATTTCACAAGCATGGAAATAGCAACCTTGCCAGCTCACTAACAACCTCATCATCACTTTGCAACCACCACTTAGATGGTTACAAAGTGGTTACATTATATGCGCTCATGACTAAAATTCACATGGTATTCTTCTAAGTCTTTGTGTGAAGATACAAAATTGGGTGCATGCATTGATACAAAACTTAGCACACAGAACGTTGATCCTTGGAGATCGGAGATGAGATTTGTAGCATGCTCCCTTGTCCACACCATGGTGTCGACAGGCCCCCAACACTATTACTTGTCTCTTCCTCAAGCCAATGGTTCTTATTGAGGGTCAACTAAAGCGATGAATGAAACCTTCTTCATGAGCTCTATGAAAAAGGTTTGGAACTCTAAGTCAATCGCATAAAAAATTCCTAGTAGTTCCTTCATGGAGTTTCAAAATTGGTCGACCTTTGCCTCTAACAAACCCATCACCCAGGCTGAATCTTGTCATTGAGAAAATGACTTAGCTTTCTAAAAAAAAATTTAAAAACGCCCCCATACATATAAAATAACCCAAGGGGTAGAAGGCCCTTATTTTAACATGCATATAACAACATATATTAAAACATGAATGCAATTGTTCAATTAAGACAACAAAAACACAACATTCATATATTCATTTACACAACGAAATATTCGTAATAAAATAATAGAACACTTATATGTTAATAAAGTAACCAATTGGTTATGTATAAAGGATGAACCTTCCAACCATAGGAACTACTTTTCATTTTCTCTCAACAACAGGCCACTCCCGAACTGAGGATATGAATCCACAAGCAGATCCATTCCTCTTGGTTATCCACTCTCCACATGCAACAACCCCAAACCTAAGTTCCAAACTCCAACAACAATTCCAATCCACCACCTCTCTTTCCCACAACCTGCACAACCCAAGGAATGTACCCCCTTCTCTACTCACATTCCCTTAGGATGTACCATTCATTTATCAGGGCTTCCAGTGAGCTCATTTGGCCAGGAATCTCTCAATTAATGACTCTAGGAACTCTCAGTTGCTTCAGTAGTGCTCAAAACATCCTTCACAAGGATATTGAGCCATTTCCTCAATAGGAAAAACTCACTACAGGATTACAACCCATTTTATAGACACATGGTCCACATTTCTAGCATAAAACACAACCCAATAATGGTTTCCTCCAAGCACAACATGGCTAGTGCTCTTCCCATCACTCAACTCCCCTCTTGCTAGCCAAAATCTGCATGTAGAAATTTTCCCCTTTTTTCATACGAATTTTTTTTCTTCCCGCTTGCTTTTTTGACTCTCACTCTTCCCAAAGATGATTGTACTCATGCCCATGCTATCCAATAACTATGGGATGTGACTCCTCACACCCACCTTCTTACATGAGTTTAATGATTGGCTTTGGGAACAATCAACAACAAATATAAGGTTATAAACAATGATAATAAAATTAAAGAATGTGGGTTGGATTAATACCCATGCATAAAATTCCCCATTGGACCCCTCTCACTTGTGGAATCATATCCCCCCCATCGTTATCATCTGTTTCATATCGCAGAAAACAATTATCATATTTATTAATCATTTCAATGTTCATAATACATAGCTTGGCCCTCGACCATATTAATCAATACGAGACATTCTCCCAAAAATATTATCTCACTAGCCTAAATGAAATTTATACAATTACATTATAATTTGCAAGGTCTAAAACTAGAGATGTTTCATTCCCATCCCCCTTATTTTTTCACTGTCCTCAATGCAAAACACCACCAAGTGTACATTCATTTTACAATGCTAGGATCTCTGGCCTTTAATCAACATATACGCTCTTCGGCCTAATATCACACATGCATTCCATCCTAAATATAAATACATAAGAACTTAGGCCCCCAAAACCATAAATGCATAGGCGTTGCAGCCCCAAAACATAGATACATAACCCATTGGCCTTCTCCTACAGTTATCTCGATTTCCACCAGCTCTCTTCCACACACCTACCTGACCCAAGGAATGTACCCCTTCATTTATATGACTCCATTGGGTTGTATTATTTGTTTATCAATGCCTCTCTGGCACAGGTAACCAGGAATCTCACTACTAGGATCTCAAGGGACTCTTTTCTAAGGAAAATACTAGGAAAAATAACTAGTAGAAACCTTGATGTTGTACTACAACTCACACAAGATTTCACTCTTTAGGAATGAAAGCCTGGTTCTTCAACAATGCCACTCCCACACAAGAGTTCACTCTTCAACCCCGACAACTTAGTCCTTCTACAATACTGAAGAGTTGCTTCTTCTCTCCTCTTCTGTATTTTTTCTTCCTTGCTTTACTCACCCTTTAGGCTCATGAATCCCTTTCATTGTTATACAGATCCTCGGGCTATCCATCATTTTCCAAGGTGTTCTTGTGAAAACAAATGGAAAATCACTGTTAGGCTTCCACTAGCAAGTTGTAATCTGTGGAAATCATCTCATTTGCATCATATGCATACAGTCAATATAAGACATCATCATACAATTTTCAATTATAAATTTTCAAATCCGTTTTATACAAGACAACAAAAGTTCCCAAGAACGAGTTTTATGCTCATTATGCTTAGATATTGCAGCTGCAGATATCAGTCTTCCTTATGGGCTTACATCACTTCCATATCCAAGACCATTCTCCTTACAATTTTCTCAATTTCCATGCAGCCAAACAAATTGTTAGCATATCATAACAATTTTCAATTATTAATTTCTCAAATTTGTTTTATACATGAAAATAAGATTTCCCAAGCATGAGATTTCTACTCATTATGTTTGGCTCTTGCAGCTGTAGATATCGATCTTCCTTATGGGATTACATCATTTCCATATCCAAGACCACTCTACCTACAATTTTCTCAACTCTCTTGTAGCCAAACAAATTGTTAGTATCTCATGCACAATATCATTTCACTACAGCATTTGCATTCAACCCATGAAGTGATCTCATAATTTTTTACCAACAATTCAATAATTTCCAACCATTATTCACATTAAAAATGGAACTCAACCATCAATCATATTATCTAGAATGTAATTATCATTCATTGTACATGCATTATCATCACACCAAGATTTTTATAATGCAATCAAATTTTACCAACAAATAAAACCAATGTGCCAATATCCATGACCACTTTTACACAATGCATCCTTGCATTATCTACAAAATACCATATATCTATGTCATGTATTCCACCATGGTGAGTTATAAGGTATAGCCAACACCTCAACACATTATCCAAACTCTTCCCCAATTACATATCCAATCATTTGGATACCTTCCTCTTCAACCCATACACAACACTAGGAATATAATTCTCTTAGTTCTCTCTCGTGTCTACAAAGAGCTTGTAGTCCAAACATCAATTCTATAGAGGAAAACCATTATGCACTTGGATGGTGATATAACCTTTCCATATCCAACCTCAACATTGCCTCACACATGTCCATTTCTAATGGAATTTATTGCTACAGCGGGAGTAATGTCTCCTTACTTGACTTGGTTATGATCTCATAACCAACATAAAATAATATGCAATTAACTTACATATGGATGCATTTAGGCATTAAATCATTTTTTTTACCTTCAAGACCCTATGCCTTTACATCAATTTCAAATATTTAAAATTTAGTTGCGGTAATTCTTACCTCAATTCCTGATCTAGGTGGATATCAGTGGCCACCACGTATTCCAACTAGCTCACATACAGATGTCATCTTGGCAATTTCAGTTTTCTTCTTGGCAATTTTTTCTAGATTTTTAGGTCCTAAACTTCCGGGGCCATTTTGAGGCCCTAAACAACATTTTTTGGGCCCACCAAAATCACACTATAAAAAAATTTAGAGTGTTATGGCATAATGTGTATTCCTCGGATAGACCTTTCCAATGGGCTATCATGAGCCTAAAACTAAGATCGTATGAAAAAGTTACAACACCAAGAAGTTGATGTACCAACTTACCCAAACAGGGCCCACATGACTTTTGGCACTTCATCTCCTAGGGTTAGGTTTTTGGATGTCTAGGGTTTCGACATTCATGTTTGATGTAAAAAGGCATTTGTAGCCTCATTCTAGTCATATTCTTGTGAATGAGCGCAACCGTCACATCTCTTCTCAGAGATAAGCCACCACCATTCTAAGAAGCTTATTTTAATCTACATCTATGTTTAACAAGATTATTTCATTCTAACAAGCTTATTATAGAAGACGAGTTTTATTGTATCTATGTTATTGTTCATTGTATCTATGAGTTAATAATATAGATATGTATTCATTTCATTATACTCATAAAATATGGATCAGTGGTATCAGAACGATCTGCTCGTTGTCGGTCTTAGTGCATGTCCCCGATGAGGTTAGGGTACAAAGAGTTGGGTCTCGAGATTGTTTCTCTTGGGGAAAAGAGCTCTCGTATTCCCAAGATACCTTCCATGGAAAGATAAAAGAAATATAATGGGATAGGAGATCCTTTCAAACTGTTGCTTGAGGAATCTCTCGCGCAATAGAGGAAGGAGATGATGTATAGTTTTGCACAAATCCTTCAATGAATACCAACATGCGACGCATCTTCCTCGAGCAGAGGCACCACTACCTTCAAGGTACATATCAACTTTGATATTCCTATATTTGAAGGTCATATAGATGCAAATTTTGTAGAAAAATGGTTGAATCTAATAGAAGGGTATTTTTCCATCCATAACCTTTTCAATAGAGAAAATATTACATTTGTTCTCCTCAAAGTCGTCCCCTATGTCAAAGATTGGTGGGAGACTTTCTGTGAGAAAAAGGAAATAGAGGAACCCTCATTATTTACAATCCCACTCACCTAGGAGTCCTTCGGGGATGCCATTAAGGAACAATACTACCTTGTTGGAAGTTATGACGACCTGTATACAATATGGACCACACTGTGGCATGAAAGGGACCAAACAGTGCCAAAGTTCACAAATATCTTCTAGACCTTGCGCACCAAGATGGGTATCAAATATTATAAGCGACATATGGTGCTCAAGTACTATGACAATTTGCATAAATACATCCAGACATAAATGGATTTTTTGGACATCTCTCCCTTGGACATGTCCTATCATTATGTTATCAAAATTGAGCATAAGATTAAACAAAACATACAACAGTTTGGATCCATAGATGATTTTAGGGGCTAAATTTCGCAAATGGGCTAATTTTCAATGGTTTTTCCCAAAAAAAGATTCGCTAATTTCCATTTTTTCTAAAAGCAATTCGCCCAAATTCCATAGAATAAAATTATTTTACCTTAAAAATTGCCAAAATTTTATAGAAACTATAGAAAATCCTTAGAAATTTGAATATTTTTACAAAAATATTGCCAAACATTTTACATTTCGCATATTAAGGACTAGTAAGATTAGCCCATGTTTCTACATTTTAATATAAAATTCCATCCTTAAAATCATCCCTATTTGGGTCTAATAACCCCTCACAGCAAAAGCATAGCAAGGTCAGACCCAACCCGTAGAACAAAGGGAATAACAAAGATGGAAAACCTCAAGACAAGTATTCTAAGACACAAACAAAGAAGGACAATGGAAATATGAAGAAAGACACCGGGAAGTGGTGCGACTTCCATAAGAGCCCTTGGAATAACACTGTTGATTGCCGCTTAAAGATATCATTGGTGGTAGAGGTGAAAGCCTCTAAATTAGATTTGGGTTCTAACTCAACGTCAGAACCAGAAAAGGGGAGATGGATTATTGACGTAGAACCTAGTGCCACCGTTTCTACCACCAAGTTTCATCCTGGTGAACCTAATGAGCCAGAGGAAGGAGAGTGCCTCTTTCATTCACAGATGTGGGTGATGGGTACTCTGTTGCACTTCATCGTTGATAGTAGTATCCAAAAGAACCTCATATTAGTGGAGGTCTTCAATCGGATGGTCCTACCAAAAATTCCGCACCCATATCCATACACCATCGTATGGCTCTGCCAAGGAAGAAATCTTAACATAAACCAATAGTGTCATCTTTCCTACAACATCAAGCCCTTCAAAGATGAGGTATTGTGTGATGTCGCTCCCCTTGAAGTTTGTGATGTTCTATTGGGCCAACCTTAATTATGGAAATGCCATGTTGTATATGAGTCTAAGCCTTAGAGTGTTATTATTACTTTGGACATGAAATTGTACAAGATACCTGAGGCAATCCCACCTACTGCCATTTCCTTGATCCTTGCCAAGCAATGCAGAAAGTTCATATCTCAGACCGAGAAGTTTGTCTTCTTCATGATTCACTCTCAAAGTGAGCGGAAGTTTGTAGCCACATCCATGGCCTTCGCGGTCGATCTCTCCACGTATCACAATAAAGTGGATAAGGTCATGGAATAATACAAAGATATATTCTCCTCACCCACTGGGTTATCTCTACACTGTCAGGTCAAGCATTCAATCGATTTGACCCCCGACGCACCCCTACCCAATGGCCTAGTCTATCACCTCCCTCTATTAGAAAACAAGGAGATCAAGCATCAGATCCAAGAACTGCTCCAAAAGGGGCACATATAACCTAGCTCATCATCGTGTGGAATCCCAATCGTCCTTGTGTGGAAGAAATACAAGATTTGGCGACTCTGCATCGATTATCGGGGCCTAAATAAAATCATTGTAACAAATTGGTACTCGATTCCCAGAATTGACGATCCCCTTGAACAGCTCAAGGGGGTCAAATAATTCAATAATATTGATCTGATGTATGGTTACCATCAGGTCCCAATAGAGAAGACATATGTATGGAAAACTACCTTCAAATCCAAAGAAGGTCTTTTTGAATGGTTGGTCATGCCCTTTGGTTTGATGAATACCCCAACAACTTTCATGAGAATGATGGATGATATATTGCATCCTTTCACTAATTATTTTTTG
Source organism: Picea mariana (assembly GCA_032191745.1). Classification (NCBI taxonomy): domain Eukaryota; kingdom Viridiplantae; phylum Streptophyta; class Pinopsida; order Pinales; family Pinaceae; genus Picea; species Picea mariana. The sequence goes on along the minus strand of JASDQU010100496.1, from coordinate 464,248 downwards.
GTGGTGTATCTAGATGACATCCTCATATACAACAAGAATTGTGTGGAACACTTGCATCATATTCAACAAGTTATGCACACTCAGCAACAACACAAGCTATATGAAAATTTGGAAAAATGCTCCTTCGACATGGACATGGTATAGTACCTAGTATACATTGTTGATGAGCATGGGGTGCATGTGGATCCATACAATATCAAGGTCATTCCTGACTGGATATCCCCAACCACACTCACTAAGATTCAAATCTATTTAGGCATTGCCAATTTCTATCGTAGGTTCATGTTGGGATTCTCCCATATTGCATGGGCCCTTAGCCAAGTAACCAAGGGTGGTGGTAATGAAAATTTTGTGTGGGTTCTATCACAACAACAAGTGTTTGATGATTTGAAACAAAACTTGTGCTCAGCCCCACTTCTCTCATTACCCAACCTGCAACATCCCTTTGATATTGAGACATATGCTTCAGACTATGTTGTGGGCGGATTTCTCGCTCAACACAAACACCGTATGGCCTATCATAATGAGACACTATCAAATTTCATCTGTAAGTACCCTAATTACGACAAATAATTGTGCTCCATTGTGAAATCCTACCACCAATGGAGGCATTACATTCTTGGGAAGGAGACAGTCATCCACACTGCTCATAAGCTGCTACAGTTCATGTAGACACAGGGAAAATTGTAGAATGACCTCCATCAGAAGTGGTCCACATACTTAAAGTAGTTTCATCTCAACATCAAGTATAAGACAGGAAGCACCAACCATGTCGTTGATTTCCTTAGTCACCCTCAATTTTCAAAACTCACCCCAGTTCTAAATGCTTGTGGCCACGAGACCTTCGGAGGGCCCCAACTCTATGAGAGTGATCCTGACTTCACCGCTACCTATTGGATGTTGGGAGCACACACAATTGTCAATAATTTTCATCTTCATGATGGGTAGTTGTGCCATCTAGGTCATATCCACATTCCATCAAGTGAGTTTGCAAAGTTGATTTTGGAATCCCACTACATTCGAGTGGCAGGACACTTCGGTGTAGAAAAGATAGTGGCAGTGTTGCAACAACATTTCTATTGGTCGAAACTTCGATAGGATGTCAACAAGTATATTAGGTCCTACACTGCGTGTGCCATTGTCAAACCATCCATTAAGAAACAAGGCATGTACACCCCTCTGCCTACTCCAGAAAGGCCCTGGGAATCCATCTTCATGGACTACATGTTGAGCCTTATGTCAACCAAGTGGGGAAATGACTGTGATTTTGTGGTGGTTGATAATTTTTCTAAAATGGCGATTTTGGTCGCCTGCAAGAAGAGCATCATAGAAAATGCCAATGTTAAGATCTTCTTCGAATGACTGTGGTTACATTTTGGAAAACCACAAACCATCATCTCAGATCAGGATAGTCGGTTCCTCAACACATTCTAGTTGAGCCTCTAGTCACTATTGGACACCAAGCTCACCAAATTCATTGCATTCCACCCACAGATGGATGTCCAAATTGAGGTCGTCAACCAGATGATCATGCATATCCTGTGCATGTACAATTCTAAGCATCCCCTCACATGGGATGACAGTCTTCCCTATGTTCAACACAACTACAACTGAGCCATACATAGATCAATCGACCACGACCCCTTTCATGTGGGGTTGGGATTTCCACCATTGGGTCCCATGGATGTTGCACTACCCCTTGCGACCATTTAGATAGACTCGTCCCATGCTCAAATAGAAGTCGATAGAGCTACCCGGTTCATTGAGCAGATCCATCACGTCCACCAACATGTTCATGATATTTTGCAGAAGTCCAATTCCAATTACAAGCAACACCATGATCAACACCATGTGCCACACAAATTTCAGGTGGGAGATAAAGTTTTGTTTCACTTGTAGAAAGAATGCCTAATAGGACCCCATCAAAAGCTTCATCCACTCCGCTATGGCCCTTATACCATCACCAAGGTTGTGGGTGAAAATGCTTTTGAGCTCAACATTCCTCCCTTCCTTGGCTTGCACCTAGTGTTTAATGTGGACCTCCTTCATCCATACTTTCCTCCATTATTGGACACCTCAAAGGTAGAAGAACAATTGACACTGACAGAGCTCAACCCTGACTACATGGAACATACATCCACTGATCAGATCATGGACACATAAGTCAAGGGCACTCACCAACAGAATTTTCATATTTATTGTGTTGTCAAAGAAAGGAAGCTCTTGCACCAAGGTAAGTGGCTCACCCAAGGCCAAATTCAATAGAAATTTACTCATCTGATGGGGGAACTCAATGCAATGGAGAAAATTTATTCCTAAGGGGGGAGTATTGATCCAGGTGGATATCGATGGACATCGACCTATTCCAACTGGCTCACATACAAATGTCATCTTGGCAGTTTCAATTTTCATCTTGCATTTTTTTCCTAGCTTTTCAGGTCCTAAACTTCTGGGGTCGTTTTGAGGCCCTAAACATAGTTTTTTGGGCCTGACATARTCACACTATGAACAAAGTTAGAGTGTGAAAGCATAATTTGTATTCCGTGGATCGACCTTTCCAATTTTCTATTGTGCGCCTAAAATGGAGATCGTATGCAAAAGTTACGACCCTAGGAAGTTGATGTACCAACTTACCCAAATGGGGCCCACATGACTTTTGGCCCTTCATCTCCTAGGGTTATGTTTTGGAATGTCTAGGGTTTTGGCATTCATGTTTGATGTAAAAATTCCTTTGGAGCCTCATTGTACTCATCTTCTTGTGAATGAGCACAACTGTCACCTCTCTTCTTAGAGATAAGATGCCACCATTCTAACAAGCTTATTTCAATCTTCAATTTACAGTTTCAACATATTTCTTTATTGAATAGAGGCCAAGTTTTATTGTCTTGGTTATTGTTCATTATATCTCTATGTTAATAATATATATATATGCATTCATTTCATTATTCTTATAAAATCTGTATCAATTCCCTTCAACATTCATGCATCATAACAACCCCAAATGCATACATGCATAGTTGTTATTACATTAATTGACGCTACCTAATCAGTGGATATTTCGTAGAAGGTTGTCAGATCCCTTTACCAATTCTCTTGGTATTCGTTCTTAACATCCTCCTTTTTCTTCATATGG
>JASDQU010100496.1:446306-461095 GCA_032191745.1 Picea mariana | reverse complement strand
TCACACTATGAACAAAGTTAGAGTGTGAAAGCATAATTTGTATTCCGTGGATCGACCTTTCCAATTTTCTATTGTGCGCCTAAAATGGAGATCGTATGCAAAAGTTACGACCCTAGGAAGTTGATGTACCAACTTACCCAAATGGGGCCCACATGACTTTTGGCCCTTCATCTCCTAGGGTTATGTTTTGGAATGTCTAGGGTTTTGGCATTCATGTTTGATGTAAAAATTCCTTTGGAGCCTCATTGTACTCATCTTCTTGTGAATGAGCACAACTGTCACCTCTCTTCTTAGAGATAAGATGCCACCATTCTAACAAGCTTATTTCAATCTTCAATTTACAGTTTCAACATATTTCTTTATTGAATAGAGGCCAAGTTTTATTGTCTTGGTTATTGTTCATTATATCTCTATGTTAATAATATATATATATGCATTCATTTCATTATTCTTATAAAATCTGTATCAATTCCCTTCAACATTCATGCATCATAACAACCCCAAATGCATACATGCATAGTTGTTATTACATTAATTGACGCTACCTAATCAGTGGATATTTCGTAGAAGGTTGTCAGATCCCTTTACCAATTCTCTTGGTATTCGTTCTTAACATCCTCCTTTTTCTTCATATGGATGGATTTTGTATACAACAAAAACATCATCAACATCATTATCAATCATGCTATAAAAATTTTCCTGGACACACAAACCATCACTAGTCTTATTCAATTATCATGACATCGTTATTTTACTCATGACTACACACTATATTTAGTTTATAATCATGTCACAAGTATGTTCAATCATTCCCACGTGCACTAATCCACATCAATATGCATTAAGAATTTAATCTTGCATGCCTATTTCATGCACATGCATTCTATATTTATTCTATGCACCATGCATCAATTCTATCATGCACTTCAGTGCATATTTTTTTCAGCTTTATCTATTTATTTATTTTTGTTGGTGTAGATGTCGGTCCTTTAATTCATGTAGAACCTCACTACCCTATGCAATTCCATTCTTCTCAACTATGCACCATTGATCCCTATTTTGAACCCTCTAGACAAGCCCCATTTGGCCATTTTGCATTTCTAGCCACCAGATCCACTAGTGTTGCCATCTCATAGTTGCTTCCTTTAAGAAGAGAATATTCTCCCAACATATTTTGGATAAAATTCTCAATGTTCATAGTGTTGTAACATGCACTACTCTAGCTGAATATTAACACTACAATCTAATTAACCACTCCCCATTTCCTTTACCAAACCAGTCTTCAAATACCATTCTCATTGATCAGAATTTCAACATTCTGAAATGTTTCTTTTATGTAATATTTTCCAATATCTTTTTCTATCCATGGCTTTGATCAATTTTAAATACCTCTCTTCACTTCATTGAGTGATTCATTGTGAAGCATTAATTGTCCACTCAAGACCACTCTGCTCTAAATGGAATGCTACAATCCTCTATTTTCACTTATACCCTATTTCCACTACACACTCTGATAATAGAGGAAACTTTCTTGTTCTGAGTACTTTAGACAAAAGTTGCTAGATAATATCTAACAATTCATTCTTCCTACATTACTGCGCTTGCACATAGAGATGTCTCATCCACTCCATGAATCACATCTGATCTCATGATATCTTTTTTCCTTATATTTTAGAAATCTTTGTAGCCTTCACTACATTTCTACCTTTAAGGATATGTAGTCCTCCTTAACTTCTTTTGCATCTTGTTGGATGTATGGGATGACCCAGGTTCTACCTTAGTTCTCCAACAAAACCTTATTCACCATCAGCCCTTCTGGTAAATTGGAAGGCTACACTGTACACATAGTGCACATCGCAGTCTCACTCGAGATGGATTATGGGTGATTGCATGAACCAAGTGTCTCCAATCATGTAAGGGATTGGGGATGTTCCTTCTACTTCCACTTCTATTTTAACATGTATTCTACCATAACATTCATCAGATATGTTATTCTATCCATTCAATAATATTCATTCTGCATGATTATTCTAGTGAGCATTGTAAATAAATTCTACAGATGCATTCATCTAACCATTCATTCATCATAAAGCATATCAAATCAACACAACACACATAAAGACACCATTTTTACCATGCTTCACCCCCGAGGCTACGTCCACAAAGATATTCTTCTTTATTATTATTATTCATCAAAAAGGGTCCTACGATGCATGCATTACATCATGTTTTAGTACTGTTGCATGAGACTGGCCAGTTTCACACCAAGCTCCATAGATAGCGATCTGACCCTCAATTACATCTCAATATTGACTCCATCCGATCTCTGCAGCTCTCAACAAACAAATAATTCGACTCAGAACTCAAAAAGGTGCTCAAAGTACTTCGCTCCTACACAATTGATACTCCAAGATTTACCGATTCTACCTTATTTGCCTCATACTTCCTCTATTTATACTACAAAATGGGTAAAAACCCTTACATTATGACTCAAAAACCCTAATTCTAAGTGGACTCAACTTGTCCACTTTCTAACTACCTTCCGCGTGGTTGGTATTCGGTCCAACCCTTCTTTTCTTTGACTTTGAATTGGTCTTCCTTCTTTCCTGGCACACTGCTTCCTTTTCCCTTATGTCACATTGATTTCCCTTGTTTCCTTGTGCGCATTTCTTCCTTGGTCCATTTCTTAGCTCTTATCCTTGTTTACTGCGCTTAAACAAAAAATTTCCTGCTCCAATAGGCCCCCAACACTGACTCGTGGCTCGTCCCGAGCCACTCAGGTAGTGTGTGCCTCCTGAACTAATTTATCCAATGCCTGGAACTTATTTGATAGTTCATCCACTTGGATATTTGCATGCACACTCTGTTGTGTCAGGGTCTCCACCACCTGCATTGTTATGTGCTCCTTTAGTACTTCTAAAATATTTGAGTGCATCTCTTCTATCCTTCCTTTTTCTATATCCAACTTTGCTATCACATTTTTAGCTTGCTCCTGGAGTGGCTCCAGCTGAGCCTGTCGTGATTTCTTCTCCTATTGTGCGATCCTTACCTCTACCTGCAAGTTTTTCATCTCCTGTGCACTTTTGAGCCTGTATGAAATGCTCATTGTCTTTTTTCTCTGCTTCAAATCCTGGAATGTGGCATTCATATTTTCTTCTCTCTAATCCAACTATAGGATCCCTTCATCTTCTACCAGCCTTGCCCATATTTACGTGGTCCTTTCATAAAGATATGTTATTTATTTGAATTCCAGTGAAATACTATCCATTTGTTTTATTGCCTATGTTACATTATGTTGTCATTGATGTCAAAGGATTGATGTCAAAGAGTTAATGTCAATTATTTTCATTGTATCATTGATGTATTGATTATTGGATCATGTGATCATAGATGTAATTGATGTCTGAGGGATAATACCATGAGGTGTCATAGTGATGTATTGTCATGGATTGATGTATAGACAAGATGATGTAAAGGTTGTTCATTGTTGTCTTGTCATAGATGATAGGAAGTACCAAATGGATGAACTCCAAAGTGGTCCCCTTATGGTGAAATCCCTCATGGGAAGATGCTTTGTGAAGTCCAAACAATTAAGTGGTTGAGTCATCCTATATGTGTGGTTAAGGAACCCAAGGTTGATTGTGTAATAATGTAATGAAGATTAGTGAATTTGTAAGTAATACTATTCTAGATGGATAGTGTTCATCATGCTATTTCCGACGATATGTGGAATGTCACATAACTCCTCATGGTTATAGAGTTATGGCCAAGTGAAGTTGGAGAACCCTCATATGTTGTATAGAATCCCCTAGAAGGTAAACTAAATCAAATTATTCTAGAATCTCCTAGAAGAAAGTTGACTAGTCAAAGTTGTTAGTCATGGGTTAAGTGGTTGCAACAAGAAAACAATTAAAAATAAATTAATTGCAACTAGAAGTGGAGAATTTACTATTTGTAGCAAAGTGGGTTAGAAGCGGGTTAGCCCCAAAATAAGGAAGTTGGTTGAAGTTGGTTAGATGATAAACTCTAGAGGAAGCTACTTGGAGAATTATAAATAAGAGCAAAAGGATCTCTTATTGGAGTGAATCTCTTGAGTATATTGAATATCTATTCTTGGTGAAAGATTAATTACAGGTACTCATGGACGCATCAAAAGTTTCGTAAGTCTAAGGTATTGACGGTGAAAGTTTCAGAGTTTCAGAAACACTGAAAAACCCTAGTTTCTAAGATGTACACAGGATATTAGTGTATTAGGGTGCATACATACACAGGATGACAGTGTAATAGGGACAATACATGAGGGAAAAGCCATAGAATTTTGAGCAAGTGTCGGTGCCAGGTTCCTAAAGTCTGAAGCAAGTTCCCAGAATAGTGGTCTACTGATTCGGATATGCTACAGAAGGTATGGTATAGTTATATGTTTTCTTCATGCGCATATTTTCTCATGGTACGGTGAATTCTTGAGGCATTCTTTGTATGGTTGTATTGATGTCTAAATATGGTAGTTGGTTGGTTGAGTAGTTCAGATTTGTTTTGATTGAGAAAGATCCATAATTTGTGATGGTGTATGGTCGAGGAGCATGCATAGGTTGTTGGATGGCATATATATGTTTTTGATTGGTTATGGTACATATTGGGCAATGAAAGGTGGAGTGCAGTGACAAATCAGAAGTGGATGTGATAGAGGCAGAAAGGGTATGAAGGGTAGAAGTTGTGAAATTTTAGAAACCATAGTTTCAGAAGGTGTACGCAGTCTGAAAATGGGCCAGGGAACATACTTATGCATGTTGCAGTATAGGTAGGTCGTGTACATACACGCTATGTAGTATAAACAGGTTGCGTACCTGTTCACAGATTGGTATCTGTTGAGGATTGATTCCTCTTCTTAGTTGATGATGAGATTTGCAGGCTGAGTCTTGCATTGAGAGTTGGTGCTCTTGTGGATTTGTTTCTCTATTTAGTTTTTGTTTAAAAACCCCCAAGGATTGTAGTCTGTAATATAAAAGAAACTTATACATATATCTTGTGTTCCTTGTGTTCCTTGTGGTGATGGTTTATTGATAATATTTGTTGTTGATATATGTTTACATACAACTTGTTATAAATGAAAGTAATGAATGATGATTAAATGGTGATTACTAACTAAGGTGTTTTGTAAAGGAGTAAAAATATCCCTACATTGATTCAACCCCCCCCCCTCTCAGTGTGGTTAGTGTTTCCAACAATTGGTATCATATCAGGCCATCATCATAAGCCTTACAAGTTTGAAGGAGATCCATGGACACACAAATGGATGAACATGTGTATGAAGTTCCCCTCTTTGATGAAATAGATTACTCGACATGGAGAATAGAAATGAAAGGGTACTTGAAGGAAAAAGGAGCAGGTGTTTGGAAAGAAGCTATTGGTGGATCAGTTCCCTTGAATAATAAGTCAAATGAAAAATAAAATAAATGAAAGGGAAGAATCATGTCATAAATTGGAATATGAAGTTGTTTATCTTAGAAATAAATTGGTGAAGCCAAACACTCACATCAATTTCATGAACAACTCAACAATATTGGATGAGATCCTAGATAGCCAAAGATCTCCAAATGATAAATCAGGTCTTGGATACAACAAGGAAGCTATACATCTTGAAGCTAGCACTTCTAAGAAGTATGAGGTAAGTCCTTCACTCTCAAAGGGTGGAAGAAATGTTGCAAGTCAACAATATACAAAAAGAAAGGAAAATTTCAAAAGAACAAAGCAAGGAAGACATCAAGAAGCCATATTTACACCTCAAAGAAAATTCAGAAGAGAGACGCCTTCAAGGTGGACACCCAAGAAAAGGTATGAAAATGTTTTTCATGGTCATTGCTACTCATGTAATGAATATGGTCACAAAACTTTGGATTGCAGACATTATGCAATGAAAGATAATGGAAGGTTTCATAACACCCTAAGGTGTTGGAGATGTAATCAAGTGGGACATATTGTTGCTCATTGTCACACCATGAGATGCTACAACTACAATGGGTTTGGCCACAAATCCCAGGATTGTTGGAACACAAGAAGATAGTCCATGAAGAGTGCTTCATATAGCATGACAAGAAGAACACATGAAGCTAGGAAGGAAAAAAATGATGAAATGATGGAATCTTAGAGCTCAAGTTCTGAGAAGATGATACACCTTCATAAGTGGGTGAAGAAGATTGAACAATCAGAACAGAAAGGAAGCCATGAGGCAAGCTCAATATTGACATGTTCATAAGAATACGTGAGCTCCAGTGGAAGCAATCATGTACATACACGAGATGACTTATAGACAGGTCGCGTACATACATGAAATATCTATGTAATATGTCACATATCTGTGGTAAAAGCCTTGACAAGAAGGATATGCAGATGAGGCAAAACATGATTTGATGATATAACTTTGTTTTGTAGGGTATGGCATGGTTTTTTGTAGGTTTTCATGATTATATGGTTGCATGTATGTTTAATGCATGTATGGTGATGACATATGGTTGAGTGTTGAAGCACATGCTTGATGCCTATCCTGGATGCATGATACTAACTGTAGAGTATGGATTGAGGCATTTTATATTGAGGAACAATGTTGGTTATGACAATGAAGTTATGAAACTTTGGTTATGAGATATATTATGATGATGTGATTCTAGCTAGAGATATCATTGATATATTGAGGCACACTTCTAGTACATGTTTAGAGATACTATTGGATGCTTAGTGAATGGTGGTTAAGGCATATCTGTTATGGTACATGGTTGGTACATATGTGAGCTCCATTGATATATCTTATGATGTATTGTTAGAGGCATGTGGTTGAGCTACATATGGGTACATGTAGTTGATGAGGTTATTATTTTATACATCATTGATGAGTCATAGCTTGATCTATAGTTGATGCATGATTGGTACATACTTGTTACATTGGTTAAGGAACTTGCTAGTAGTATGTTTGGCACATGGTTTATGGTTTATATGGAATACATATATGGGAACACATCTTGATTGTGGTTAATCTTGTTGAATTTTGGTGCATGGTTTATGCACTTGTAGATGGCAAATGATTGTGGGTGATAGTACTAGTTTAGATTACATAATTGGTATTACTTATTTAGAATACACTTTGATACATGATGTATGGGATAGTTGAGACACTTTTTTTGGTGTTCAGTTGGTATATTATTTGATGCTTGATGGTTGAGATACATATCTTGACACATGGTTTGTGGCACTTGTCTTATGATAGAGGCATATCATATGTGATATAAAACTTGTTTGAGGCACTTGTTGATGATCTTGATACATACTTGGTACACTTTTTGGCACATATTCTTGGCATATATACTTCAGTGATGATAGCTATTGTATGGTGTTGATGTTCATGGTTGGCACATGGTATGGCATGGGATGTACATGGTTGATATTTTTTTCATGATTATGTATTCATTGTTGAAATATATTTTTTCTTCATAAAGTATGGAATGGAACGAGTCTAATGCATGGACAGATCCAAGGATCGTAATAGGAAGAGTAGATCATTCTTAAGAAGTTGATCTATGTTCTTGTTGAGCAGTAGCATTTGCAACAGAACCAGATTACAATAGCAGCATATTGCTCATCTTGCAGAGAAGATAGGGGTACACATACCCACAGGGGGAGTTATTCTTCTTCCCATGATTCAAAAAGGAAGAGATTATTCAAAGGAAGCTCAAAGGCATCCAGACAGAGGGAGAAGCCCCAAGGAGAGAACATCCTTTTTCCATTGATGTCAAAGGGGGAGATATAGTCACATTGATGTGATTGAGATGACTATTGATGAAGATCATTGCCATCTCTACATGTTTCCATCAATGATTGGTGTTGACATCAATGTTAGTATTTCCATCAATGTCAAAGCGAGATATTGTTGCATTATGTTGGCATTGATGTCAAAGAATTAATTTCAAAGATTTGATGTCAAGTATTTTCATTGTATCGTTGATGTATTGATTGTTGGATCATGTGATCATAGATGTAATTTATGTCTGAGGGATAATGTCATGAGGTTTCATCGTGATGTATTGCCATGGATTGATGTATAGATAGAATGATGTAAAGTTTTCTCATTTTTTTCTTGTCATGGATGATAGGAAATACCAAATGGATGAACTCCAAAGTGCTCCCCTTATGGAAAAATCCCTCATGGGAAGATGCTTTGTGAAGTCCAAACAATTAAGTGGTTGAGACATCCTAGATGTGTTGTTAAGGAACCCAAGGTTGATTGTGGAATAATGTGATGAAGATCATTGAATTTGTAAGTGAGACTATTCTATATGGATAGTGTTCGTCATGCCATTTCCAGTGATATGTAGAATGCCACATAACTCCTCACGGTTAGAGAGTTATGGCCAAGTGAAGTTGGAGAACCCTCATATGTTGTCTAGAATCCCCTAGAAGGTCAAAAAAGTCAAATTATTCTATAATCTCCTAGAATAAAGTAGACTAGTCAAAGTGGTTAGTCATGGGTTAAGTGGTTGCAACAAGAAAATTATTAAAAATAAATTAGTTGCAACTATAAGTGGAGAATTTACTATTTGTAGCAAAGTGGGTTAGAAGTGGACAAATTGGTTAGAAGTGGGTTAGCCCCAAAATAAGGAAGTTGGTTGAAGTTGGTTATATGATTAAATCTAGAGGAAGCTATTGGAGAAGTATAAATAAGAGAGCAAGGATCTCTTATTGGTGTGAATATCTTGAGTATATTGAAGATCTATTCTTGGTGAGAGATTAATTGCAGGTACTCATGGACGCATCAAAAGTTCCATAAGTGTGAGGTATTGATGGTGAAATTTTCGAAGTTTCAGAAACATTGAAAGCCCTAGTTTCTAAGATGTACGCGGGCTATCATTGTATTAGGGTGCATACATACATGGGCTGGCAGTGTAATAGGGAGTGTACATGAGCGAAAATCCATATAAGTTTGAGCAAGTGTTGGTGCCAGGTTCCTGAAGTCTGAAGTAATTTCCCATAAGAGTGGTCTACTTATTCAGATGTGCTACAGAATATATGGTATGGTTATATGTTATATTCATGCTTATATTTTTTCATGGTATGGTGAATTCTCAAGGCATTCTTTGTATGTTTGTATTGATGTCTAAATATGGTAATTGGTTGGTTGAGTAGTTAAAATATGTTTTGATTGAGAAATATCCATAATCTATGATGGTGTATGGTTGAGGAGCATGCATAGGTTGTTGGATGTCATATATATGTTTTTGATTGGTTATGGTATAGATTGGGAAGTGAAAGGCAGAGTGCATTGGCAGATCATAAGTGGATTTGACAGAGGCAAACAGGGTTTGAAGGGAATAAGTTGTGAAGTTTCAAAAACCCTAGTTTTTGAAGGTGTAAGTAGGTTGATAGTGGGCTAGGGCACGTACATACGCATGTTGAAGTATAGGAAGGTTGTGTACATACATGGGTTTTATTATAAACAGGTCATGTACCTGTTGACAAATTGGTATCTGTTGAGGATTGATTCATCTTCTTAGTTGATGCTGATATTTGCAAGTTGAGTCTTGTATTGAGAGTTGGTGCTCTTGTGGAGTTATTTCTCTATTCAGTTGTTGCTGAAAAACCCCCAAGGATTGTAGTCTATAATATAAAAGAAACTTATACATATATCTTGGGCTCCTTATGGTGATGGTTTATTGATGATATTTGTTATTGATATATGTTTACATACAAGTTGTTATAAATAAAAGTAATGAATGATGAGTAAATGGTGATTTCTAACTAAGGTGTTTTGTAAAGGAGTAAGAAGATCCCTACACTGAATCATTGATTCACCCCCCCCCCCTCTCAGTGTGGTCGGTGTGTCCAACAGCCTACTGTTCCCTCTCTAATATGACTTCTAGAGGTGTGGTTGGTGTCATCTTCCCAACCAATTCGACTATCTTTTATTTATATCCCTCCATCGCCAGTGCTATCTTCTTTAGCTTTCATTTTGTGTTGAGTTCTCCTGCTAGTGCGTTACTTGTGATTGTCTGAAATACTTCCTCGAGTATTTTCTCCAATTTATATGTGTGTCATTTTTCCTCCTCATGTTCAATCTGAACTTCTTTGAGGATTTTCTCCAACACCTCATTTTCTTCCTTGGTTGTCTCCAAATTTGTTGCATCTGTCCTTACCCTTGATTATACTTCTTGCGCCATGATCATCTACAACTTAAATAATGCCTTTGTTGGGATCTTGGATAACTCCAAGTCCAACTATTCCACATCCTTAAAAGGTCTCTGTGTAGTTTCCTCATCTACTTGTAACATGCTCTGAATGATCTAAAACGTCACGCTTCCCATTATTTATGTTTGGACCGTCTCCCTTTCTTTATGTATTGGTACCTGTTGTGTTGTACTTCTCTGTTGTGTGAAAGTGAGTTGTAACCTCTCTAGAAATTCTTTAACTTACATGATATTCTTCATGATTTCTTCTCTTTGAGAATATGTGACATAGAGTGCTTCTTCTCCTCAGTCTTTCACCTTATCAGCTACTAACTCTACATTGTCTTCTGTGATTGTGAAGTCAATGGGATTCTTTTTTGCGTTCGTATTCTTTCTCGGTTATACCATCTGTATGGTTGATTTCCTCGTTTATGTCTACACAGGTTTCATTTCCTATGGTATGTTTCTTGTCCTTATCTCATGGGTTTGGATTTCATCTTTCTTTTCTGCTTCCCTGGTTTTTTTTTTCTGCACTATCAGTTCCTAGCAATGAGGCTCTTGGTAATGTTTCCTTCTTCCTTGGTTTCTTTTTTGTAGTACTAGTAACTATGGGTTTGCTGAGCTCTATTTCTTTTATAGTATTTGTTGTTGGGCTACTAGAATTTTGTGATGTGCCAGCTTCTACATGCTCTTTCCCCTTTGCTCCTTTCTTGACTACTACTGACACCTTCCATTGATCTGGCCATTCTTCTAGTACCCACTGGACTTATTCTACTGTAATTCAATACTGCATCTTTAGCCATGCCTTCTTAAGCTCTCTTTTGGCTTGTATCCATGTATTATTCCTAGATTCCTTAAAATTGGTTATCCCCTCATGCTCCTTCACCACTTCAGGTGAAATTCTCCATGTATTTGCAATCTTCTCCTGCATCTCTTGAATGTACATGCCAAAAATGCTTGAGTTGGCTTTTATTTGCTTGGAATATATGTTGTGGCGCAAGGTTTCATATCTTGTTGCACCATACCTTCCTCTTATTTCACAAAACATTGAAAACTTTTGTTTTCCCCATGCCTCCAAGGCTATCAAAATTAACAGCCAGGAATAGTGGAACTTTGCTCCAACATTCTATGCATCTCTACAGTCTTCTAGAAATAAATTGAGCAGATAGGACACCCAAATTAGAACTATATCCTTTTCACACTATGAAACTATTGTGACCACTCCTACAGGTGCCTCTTCTTTGCGAAATTTTCTCAGTATTTTGCAAGCCATCAACTTTGTCGCAAATTTGGTAGCTGGGTCATTGATGTTCATCCCTTTGTTGCCTCTATTTGTACCAAAATTTTCCTTCAATTCCTCTGCAATTTCATCCTCCTTATTTTTATCATCAAGGTACTTCTCCAACTTTACCACATCTTTCAGTAGTCCTTTCATCTTAGCAATTAGGTTTACATTGATCGGGATAGGCATGTCCATCCATAAAAACTCTCCATGTACATGTGCCAAGAGTTGTTTGATGTATGCATTTACATCTTCCCCCCTACCGAAATGAGGAATTTCCAGTAAGTTCGTAATGCCAGAGTTGTAAAGTTTGTTTATCCATTGTTTGGGCTCTATTATCGAGATTCCTTTTGAGGTTGACCCCTTGTTCTCCATATAAACCTCATGTGCAAGCTCTGGGAACTTGATGACCTCTGTCACATGATGATCGATGTACCTCAACTTGGGAACACATCCCAACATATCTTCCAAAATGATGACCGAGTCCAAAATGTGGGCCACTGACAACAAAACCTGTGTTTGTGTGCATGTTGATGCCATTGTTGCTCATTTACTCGATGACCTTATCGTTGTTTCTTCTAGGGTTTCTTCTTCCTGAATTTTTTCATTTGTTGCACAATCATCCTCGACCTATAGGTTTTACTCTACTGCATATTTATCTGACTCTGTGTCATCATTGTCATCTTCACCATGTTCTCCCTTTACGTGTGTTGCTCCTAGTTTTTTTGTGCTAGGGTTTGCGTCCATCCAAGGTTTTCGGCCTTACACAACTTGAATAACTTTCGTTGATTCTTCTTCTAGGTTTTATTCTTCGATATGTGTTAGACTAATGGATTCATACTCTGTAGTTGGAATGTCGTCCACATCGACTACTCTGGTCATTTCTTCCAGCGGTCTATTAGTGCGTAAACTGACTGGGTCCTCCAAACTTTGGTGGCGCCATTTTCTTGTCTTCGAGAAAAATATGTTGTAGATATTGGTTGGGTTCATCACAAATTCTCACTTGCTCGTACCATGTTTGCGTTGTCTCTCCTTTGCTCAAAAATCACAAGTGTTTTTTGTTTTCCCTGCTTTTTCCTTTTTATAGACTCTGTCGTAAATTCTCTAACGCGCCTGTTCTTTTTCATTCACCAGTTTTTCACTTTTTCGGTTGTTTCATGTCCCATCATGAAGTGTTTACATTTCTTCTGCATAGTGTCTTGAACTTTGTCGCACCAATTTTTTGTCTATTGCACGATTTATTTTCCAATTGTCTGTCAACCAATGATCCATCTACCTACTTTTTGAATTTTTCTCATTTTTCTACTTTTTTTCTTCTTTTCCTTCTTTTTTTATTTTTTTCTTTTCTTTTTATTCTTTTTCTTCCTACTATATACATTATGTACAATTCTACTTTTTGCATTGTAATTATTAAGGGTTGGTGGGTCGATTGTCCCTATACAATTTAAGTTGACTACTGTTGGCACTTGACCATGTTTTGGAGAACTTGGGTCATGTTTGACCAATTTTGGGACGTCGACAGGTTGGTCGAAGATGGAGCGCTAGGAAAAGCGGAGATCGCGGGATCTCGCCACCCTTTGCGGGAATTTTGGGTTTAGGGTTTATGTAACGGGTATGGGATGTCATCCCATGGGTTTTTACCCATGTTTAGGCCTTTTTGTAAAGTATAAAAAGAAATATAGGCAATGTAATTAAAGAGAAAAGAAGTGTTGTGCTAAGTGCAAGAGATTTAATCAGTTGGATCTATGTGATTAATTTATCTCTGTGCATATTGTAACATACTTCTTGCCATTGTAGAAATCAGCTCTGAAGCTAGGGTTTCATCATCTCACGCCGCAGAGGACTGAGGCAACAATACAATGGCCCCGCAGGGGCTCCCGCAAGGGCCTGGGGAGGCGCCAACAGGCGTATCCTACAGCCAGGTCACCGCTAATGTGGATCCAGCCATCAAATGGAGGAGGCCGACCTTCGAAACCCCTCCTGAAATGTGCGCGCAGTTGCTAGTCGAAGGCACGTTCAAGGATAGGGACACGGACATGGACGCGGAAAAAGAAGACAGCCCAGCAAACGCCTCGACTCCTTGGATCCCCGGTAAGTGCATTCTGCAAGCCCCAAAAGCCCCAAAATACGTCATAAACTCGCCCCGCATTGAGGAACAGAAACAATATATGCAAGATCACGCCCTGATAGGGAAGTTTCTGGGGCTCTGGCCCTCGGAACGCGAACTAATCAAATGGATCCAGCACTGGTGGAGGCCAAAAGGGCATTATGATCTCCAACTGGGATCGAAGGGTTTCTTCACAATCATTCTCCACAACCTTGAAGACAGGAACCGAATCTTCAATGGAGGGCCTTATTTTTTTAACTCGGCAGGACTATTCCTGAGATTTTGGACAGAAAAGTTCAGTCCTGAAAAGGAAGACTTCACCCACGCGCCAGTCTGGATCAGGCTATACTCTCTTCCACAGGAATTCTGGTTGGAGGAAGTCCTAGCTGGTATAGGCAATACCATCGGCATCTATGTCAAATCCTCTGAAGCCACTAAGCAGAGACGTTACACTTCTTATGCAAGAATATGTGTTTATCTCAACATTGCCAAGCTTCTCCCGGGATCCATATCGCTGGAATATCAGGATGAGGACTGGGCCCAAACTATTGACTATGAACATATTCCCTTCCGCTGCCGGAAATGCCACGAACATGGACATCTTTTCAGAGAATGCCCACTCAACAATGCGCACAAGGAGGGCAATCCGGAAAATGGAAGGGATAAGGAAAGATTCATACAACCGCCAGGGCGAAGAAGACAGGGAGGCAGAAGGCAACCAGCTCAGGTAACAAAAGATCCTTCCACTAGCAATAAATATGCCGTCCTAAAGGATAATCCAGAGGAATCCCCAAATCCAGCGCAGATCATCTCTCCAAACCCGCACACAGAATCTCAAACCAAAAACCCAGAACCCGAACAACCCAATAAGGAGATGGAATCCACCCCAGCTGGTACAATGAGTGGCCCAACTGAGAACAGGGAGACAGAAGACAACAATGAGGAAATGGAGGTCGAAGAACATGATCTAGCTGGAATAGACCTGGAACACCTAGAGCATGCATATCAACATCATAAGCTGTACACCATTCCAAGAGATCAGCTACGGAAGGTACATAAAGTGTTCCTCAACTCCTCAGCGGGCTCATCAGCTCGAGCCTCCAAAGCCCTGGGCATCCAAGGCAGCCAGATAAAAAACCCAAATAAGGCGCAAAAAGATGAGAAGAAACGGGGACGGAAATCCACAAACAAG
>JASDQU010100496.1:415068-444100 GCA_032191745.1 Picea mariana | reverse complement strand
AAGTAAACCAGCAGATGGCAGACAGGAAAAGGCATGAAGAGATACTATGGAAGCAAAATTCATGCGTTCAGTGGCTCAAGGAGGGGGAGCACAATACAAAATTCTTCCATCGAGCCACTATTCAACGACGGCACTCCAATAAGATAACGCATCTTATCACAGAAGAGGGGGAGACCCTGCACTCCCACGACGATCTGGAGACCCATCTGGTCAATTACTTCCAAGACCTACTCACGGAGCCCATTCCAGACCGAAGCGTAGCTATCACTCGGATCACTCGGTGCATCCCTACCTTGGTGACTCAGGAACAAAATGATGCTCTCCTCAGGCCCTTCACCATCGAAGAAGTTGACCAAGCGCTTCAAGACACCCCCAAATGCAAGGCTTCGGGTCCAGATGGATTTACCAGTGATTTCTTCCACTATTGTTGGCCGATGATCAGAACAGAGGTGTGGGAGATTCTAGAAGACTCGAGGACTACTGGAGAAGTCCTGCGAGCCTTTAATGCTACTTTCCTTGCCCTCATTCCTAAAGAGGGGCAAGCAAACAAACCAAAGCAATACAGGCCCATCGCCCTCTGCAACGTCATCTACAAGCTCCTCACCAAGGTCATTGCCCGTAGACTCAAACCGATCCTGTCGAATATCATTTCCCCAGAGCAATCGGGATACGTCGAAGGCAGGAAAATACTGGACAGTATCATCCTGGCACATGAGGTCATCCACTCCTTGCAAAAAACCAAAACCCCAGGTATGCTTTTAAAACTGGACATTTCAAAGGCTTTTGATAAACTAAGTTGGGATTATATGAAAGCGATGTTAATAGCGTTTGGCTTTGACCAAAATTGGGTCAGCTGGATTTTAAACCTCACCTCCTCGGCCTTCTTCTCCCTGCTTATCAATGGTGTGCCCTCAAAACCCTTCTCACCTTCAAGAGGTATTCGACAGGGAGACCCCCTTTCCCCTTTCCTGTTCATTATCATGGCGGAAGGACTTAGCAAATCTATTCATGCAGCCTTGGCGAACAACCTTTTAGCCGGCCTACCTCTGCATGGTGTAACCCTGCCTCTTTCCCACAGCCAGTTTGTAGATGACACACTCCTGATGGGCAGCCCAAACGCAAGAGAAGCTACCGCTCTCAAGGAGATTCTCCAACTTTTCTCCGATGCCTCAGGTCTGGAATACAATTTGGATAAGTCTCAAATCTTCTTTTTCAACACCCCTCTCCCGATTCAGCTTCACATTTCGACGATCCTTGGTTTCAAGAGAAGCTCCCTTCCGTCCAAATATCTAGGCATACCTCTGATTGACAATGCACACAAGCACTCCTCTTGGGATAATCTCCTCTCTTCCTTCTCTAAAAGACTCTCTTCTTGGACCTTCAGATCCCTTAATCTGCCTAGCCGTCTCGTCCTGCTCAAGGCGTTTCTCCAAGCGCTCCCGGTCTTTGCTTTCTCTGTGCTAGCTTCCCCCAGAATTGTTCTCAATTCCATTCGCAGCCTGCAAAGAAACTTCCTTTGGCATGGCTTTAACAAGGACAAAAAGATCGCTTTAGTCAGCTGGGAAACGCTCTGCAAGCCTAAGGCACAGGGAGGATTGGGCATTAGAGATCCTTCCACAATGAACAGAGTCCTCAGCGCCAAAATCTGGTGGTGTTGGCTCAAAAACCCCACTGATCTCTGGGTTAAGCTTTGGAGGAAGAAATATGCCCCCAACACGACAGAGAACAATCTAATTCGATGGAATGGGGATACCTCGGGATCCCTGATATGAACAGCAGCCAAACAGAACAGACAACTTGTCACGCAGCATGCTTTTTGGGAAATAGGCAATGGGAAAACAGCTCTGTTCTGGCAAGATTCCTGGCAACAATGGCCAACCCTGAATACAGAAGAATGGTCACATGACATCTGCGCCCAGGCGATAGGTATGGGCCTAACAAGGGTAGAGGATTACTGGCAAAACAACCAAGCTGAGGACACGTGGCGTCAATGGCATTTGGATCGAGTGCGACTCCACTTGGATCAGCATATCGATCTGGCACCATTCCAAGAGGCACTAGCCAAAAGGAAGATTCCCTCACGAGACGGTGAAGACATACTAAGATGGGGGTACAAACCGCAGGGATTCTTCACTACTCAGGAAGCCTATCTTCTTAATCTCAAGACAGACAGTACCACAGACAATAAGACCTGGGAGAAGATCTGGAATCTAAAACTATGGCCAAAAATCACCCTGTTTCTCTGGCTAGTCCTGCACTCAAGCATTCTCACTTGGGATAATCTTCTGAAGCGAGGATTTCAGGGACCTTCTCTTTGCACCCTATGCAAGGAAGAGGAGGAAACTTTGAATCACCTTCTTAACACTTGCCAATACACAGCACAAATCTGGGATCAGGTAGCAATGGTCATGCGCACCTCAGACCGCCTTAGAGACARCATCATTGAAACCATYARCAAATGGAGGGATCAGGCTTTTAGCTCTCCATTTCTCAAYAGAGTTTGGMAGCTCTTACCTGGCTTCGTCCTCTGGCAAGTCTGGAAAGAAAGGAACAGYYGGATCKTCAGAAATCGGGCACATCCCTGGAGTCATTGTTGGGACCTTTGCCACAAAAATATTATGGAAACTCTTCAAATTAAACCTTGGTCAGAGGCTGACTTGGCCTGTACTCCTGCCGAGCTTCCTGTCTTGAGACACTGGACTCCCCCTACCCCCTCCCTCTCGACCTCACCACCCCCTTCCAAACCTCTTCCAATTAGCCCTTCCCTATGGTCCCCCCCTCCATTTGACTTCCTCAAACTCAACTTTGACGGGGCCTCAAAGGGCAACCCAGGAGATGCAGGCTATGGAGTAGTCTTTCGAGACCATCTTGGGCATATTAAAGCCATAGGAGCAGGGCCCCTCGGGAATTCCTCGAATAATGTAGCAGAACTTTGGGGCCTTATCAGCGGTCTGCAAATGGCCTCCCAGAACAATTATACGAAGCTCATAGTTGAAGGGGACTCTCAAATCATAATTGGCTTGCTGCGCAAAATTCTACACGGAATCAATCCGGACAATATTTCACCCAGCTGGAGACTCACTTATGGATTGCAGATCATTGCAAAACTGTTGCACCCTCAGCAGGTGATTGTCCCCACGCACGTCCGAAGAAAAGCGAATCAGGTTGCAGATGAATTGGCTAATGTGGGCATTGAATGGCAAGGACCGAACCTCCGCTGCTACTCAGCCCAGAATCCTGAACATCCAATCCTTCAAAAGTGCATGCAAAAGGCTGGTTCAGTCGATGCCTCCTCGGATGGGGTGCTAGTGGACTCCCCGTGGCATAGAATGGGACCGGACGCGTTGTAGACCCACACGCAGGCACGTGATCGCCCCGTGCCGCAGGGCTCTGCTGTCCTGAGAACTTAAAGCGCATAAAATGGATTTGATGGGAGAGGTCGGGGGCATTTATGCCACCCTTTACTTCCCAGCTATCTGTAACATGGCATGGTTAGTTGCTTTTGTTATTCCTCCCTTCTCGCATTTGGAAGGGCTCCTCCCTTCACGACGCAAGCACACCTCGGCCTCCTCTGCAATTTGGTCCACCGGCTACCTGCAATTCTGGCTCCTTGCTCCTCACGCAAAACACCGTCCACCTGCACCCATGAGGGAACGCATAAGAGGGAAGCCCAAGCGGGGCTCCCCATGGAAGCCATGCTGACCTTCCCTCTCGCCTTCGACATCCCCGATTACAGGCTCCTCTACCCATCCGCCAATTATTTTCCCGGGTGTCACCCCAATTCCTGCGCAGACTAAACGGTGAAGACCTTCAGACACCATGACTCCTAAGCAGTCTACGCTCCCTCGCGCCATGGCCACCATCCCGAGCGGCTCGCCTATGACTCTGCGCTGTCCTATAGACCCCCGGATGCAATTATTTGCGTCTATGTCTTTCCCTGCCTCCTCGAGTACCTGGCGAAGTGAACCTCAGGCTTTCGGGGCAGCCAAATGACTGCGTCTCTACCCACCGACCCACCCCGATAGAGACAATTTCAGCGAAAGACTGGGCATCCTATACGACCTCGTCTTCGAGCTCAGAAGAGAGGTGGAGGACCTCAAGTTTCAATTCCAAGCCACCGAAGACAATGTGGAAACCTTTCTACAGATCCTCTCGACCATGCAAATGGGGCTCTCCACAGACCCTATGGGCATCGCACCGGGGGGGGGAAATTGACACAGAGTTAGATGACATGCTGTGACAAGCAGCAGCGAGGCAGAAGGAAGCGGAGCACAGCGGTCCACCTGAGCACACGGAACGAGAGGAGCACAAGGAGCAAAGGGAGGATGATCAGTCGAACAAGCCTGCGACAGAAACCCGGGCAGAGGACCTCGGCGCCGCGTGGCTGGGCTTTTCGCCAGGTGTCTAGAACTCTGTTGCTATCCTAGGCTAGATGGATTTTATTTTGATTTTTCTTGTTTTATAATTTAGCAACTGTATAAGACTGATGACTCGGAAGCTGACTGGACTGGTTTCCCCTCTGTTGGGGCGGTCCAGTAACTACAGCTGGTTATTTTTTGTAATTTTGGAACCCTTGTTCAGCCATAGCAGGCACCATACTTAATATAACTTTCTTATTTACAAAAAAAAAGTTATCTCTGTGCATATTGTGTAGTGAGAACTTGCAGAGATGAGTGCAAGTGATTGTAAGAAAGGCTCTATGCCTAGATCTACTCGGGGAAGGAGGATCTGGTGAGATGCACGCAGATCTCATGTCCTATGCAGAGTAGGTTTTGAGGCTCTATGCATGTAAGGAGATTGACATAAGATAATAAAGAAGAAGAAGAGTTGGTGGATGTAGCCCCACGCTGGGGGTGAACCACATATATCCTCTGTTATGGTTGTTGTGTGTGATTGATGTGATTTATGCTTAGTGCTTAGCCTTTATGTATGTTAGATGCATATGATATAGTATCTTAGTGCTTAGTAACGTGAATGAATTCTAGATCTGATCTGTTTATATGTGCTAAGTGCTTGAATGTGTTAGATCTCATTGAATACTGCATTGTTGTGTAATTAGGGTTTGTACCTACGATGTGAATAATATTTAAATACTAATTAATGATAACTACTAGGGGGTCTATTATAGTGTTGTAATCAAAAATCTGTGTCCCAGCTAGGTTGTATAAACTTGAGTCCTACAACCCCCCCTGCCTCTACCTCAGGTGATACTTCATCTTCTTTGTAGGTGTTGTCGAAAGGGCTGATAGTTAGGGTTTTTTTGGTGTGTTGTTGTAGCGTTGAACCCCAAGTTTTCCCCTGTGCCAAAAAATGGTTCTGTTGTTGGGACCTAAAACTATGATTGCTGGGAACTGAAGAAAATAAATCTTTGTGCGTAGAACTATTTCCCTAGTGCGCAATATTCTACTTAACTTGCGAAGCTCTCTGCTAAGAAAGGAATCAGATCTGAAGAAAAGAGGTAAGATCTTAAAGCTTTGTGCTCTGATAAAGGTAAGATAAGTGGAATTTTTTTCTTCGAAAGAATGGATCTAGGTATGTTTGATATATTTTGTCCTAGTCTAAAAACTAGGGCATGGTTAGAAGAAAGAAGATATGATACGAATAGATCTGATAGAAATAGTGAAATATATGTTATTCCTATGCATAGAAAGAATTGTTGGAATAACAAGTGGATGCAGGATCCTAGAAATAATATTTTGCAGGTTCATCACTGTGATCCGAGTGCACAGTACATGAAAGGTTGGGGATCATTTAAGAAAAAGAGAGTATTAACTCTTTGTTATAGTTGCATAAGACCGAGACATCTTGCTAAGGAATGCCCTGGTAGAGACCCTAGTTGTCTTTGTTGTAAATCTATGGACCATGAAGTATTGTATTTCCCTAGAATGATTATTAAAGTTGAAAAGATGAACACGAGACAAGAAAACCCTAAGGAAGGACAAGAGACTAAGAATATGCTAAAAAACTAGAAAGAATCAGAGGCTATATTATTACAGATGAAAGAAACACTAAATGATCACAGAGACACTACTTAATCAGATATCTTAAAAGAGAAAGAGTGCATAGAAACAAGAATAGGAGTCGTCGACATAGACTGTGTATTGGATGCAGAAACACAAGTGAATATCATGACAGAAAGAACTTGGGAAATTTTGGGAAAGCCAGCTATGGTTCCTTCACTGGGAGGAATATGATTGTTTAAATGAAAATTGATAACCCTATGTGGAAGACTTACCCAGATACCTATGCGTTCTCATGGATATTCAACAGAGGAACAAATTGAGGTCATTAAGTTTGTTGAGAACAATGACCCCCTTTCTCTTTTGATAGGAAATACCTGGATTGAGCAAGATCAGATCCGAAGGAAAGAAGAAGAAGAAGTTGTAGAATAGAAAAGGAAAGAACTAAGGGATTTCATGGCTAGGAGAATAACACATTTAATAGGAGAGAAGGAAGACAAGTTGAATCTACTTAGGGCCAGAGACCTAGCTGTCGAAGTTGAAAGAACACAGGAAGACTTGAAACACCTGTCCATGCAAGAGAGCAAAACATCTACTTCAGAAGAAGTATTACCCTCAAACCCTATGAAATAATCTCATCAGTGCGAAGTTACTATGTTAAGTACAGACAAGAATCAAAATGGAAAGAGGAACCCAATAACTCAGATCACATGGAAGAAGGATAGAAAGCTTAGTAAGAAGAAAGAAAAGCTAGAAAAATTGCAAGAGGTACCAGAAAGGACTTCACAGAAGGAAGGTATACAAAACTTGAACATCGCCGAGATATCAGAACAATGTAGATTGGCACTTCGCCATGGCAGAGAAATATAACCATTGGAGGCGTCTCGACTGATTAGACTGATTCTCCAGAATGACTAGAAACATAGTTATTTCCGGAACATTCGCCATTGTACCGTTGGAACTGCACCATAATGGATGAAATTGCATTGATTGAGGCATTCCTTCCTGTTGGAGGGATCCGTTACGATGTTATCTATTTAGCCCATCAAATGTTTCACCAAGAACACTTTTGTGAATTGTATCCAAGCCCACAGAGAATTCATTATTATCGATTTGTGCCTATTAAGACCTCACCACCTTTTCTATTACCTTAAGTGTTTGATCACCGACCTGAGATACCTAATCTCGAGCATGCATGTCGGATGACATTAGCAAAGTAGAAAAGATTGTCGAATAAATCCTAATAGACCTCATGGCTAAGAATGCGATTTCTATAGGAGTCCAAGCCTCGTTGACAAAAGGATTACAGGCTTCCCCGTCGACTGCTCATGGATCTGGACCATCCCGAGATGCGACAAAGAAATGAACCAAGCATCATGATGACTAGGCGAATGCGAAGCTCATCCCATCAATACTTCCTGACTACATCCCGCCTCATGTTGGTGTGGTGAGTGGTGACAGCGTCTCAAGGGACTTGGACTACACATTGATTACTGCGTACCTCCCGAAGGGGATATGGGCAGTCAAACCACAGTTGGATAATATTCTTACATCGAATATCAATGACTATAACTTAGGCAATCAAAAAAACTACGGAATTCTCGCACCTCATAAGTATTTAACGAAGACAAAGGGGAAGAAGTCGAAGATAATCCCCCAGCCATGGACCATGGACATCACGAGGTCCACAATCATCAACGTGATGAAGTTACCACACTTTGGAAGGCATCAGGAGGTTAAAGCATGCATTAAGCTCCTACTTTCGTGCTTCCATGCTGGTTATCTGTGGTTGGATAGACACATCACTGTAGATCTGGTGTTGATCCATAGGATCACTGGATTAAGCATGCAAGACCAGACCCACGAGACTTTTACCCAGGGAATGTTGCAGATCGCGCCCTGGTACATAAAATAAAAGACACCTATGGTGATGTGGAAAAGGGGAGGCGGGGCTACAAGGTAGCCTCCATCTAGAATGGCGTATTCCACCTAGATTGCAAGTTGATTGCTGGTAAGATAGTTAGGAAAAATAGACCCACACAGGCCATGGGGTTTGTCATGAACCTCACAGGAAAATGCATGGAAGGGCTACAAATGAATTGGGCGAGCTACCTCGTGAACCAGTTAGTGCAATATTGGCACAAAGCTTAGGATCAAGGCTACGAGTTCCATTTCAGTTGGCTGTTGATCCTCATCGCCTTCATTGTTTGGGAGATGCTGGAAGGAGTGACCTTCCCTGATATTGAGCCATCCGAACCACTAGCTGTGAAGTTCACTACGCTCTAATATTTGAGTGACATGGCAAAACAATGGCATTCAAATGCGGTATTCCACACCTATTACGTGCAGCTAAAGAGGGCTATTGCATCTTTCACTCGCACGACACCGAATACCCTGCACAGGAAGTTGAGATAATCAAGGCATTAGCCTTGGAATGTAAACAACTCAATAGTCAAAGTGCATAGACCTATGAGTGCTTTGCAGAGGAACCTGAGATCAGGACATTGGATTCACAGCTTCAGGAGGAAAAGAAGCAAGAAACAACAGTGAAAGCGTAGTTAAAGCCACTACCAGCAATCGAGAGGATGAAAAGATCCCAAGAACAACGCATCGTTCAACAAGAGGTCCATGCTATCCAAAGTAAAGTCATGGAAGTGACCCAAAGTCTTAGCCAGTGCAGGATGAAGCTTGCACACTTTTTGAGGAAATTGAAGGACAAGATGCACAACTAGAACAAGTGGTCATTTCGAGGCAACAACACTTGGCAGGACCTGTAAACGAGAAATTTATTCAGGAGTTCGGCGAGCAGGAGGCTCTAGCGAATCAGTAGGTCGAAGCAACTTGATCCAAGATTGAGGCATTTGAGGCAGAGTTACCCAGATCAGAGTGACTCGGGACGAGTCACAGGTGAGTGTTGGGGGTATGTTGGCCCTTGACCAAGTTTTGGAGAACTTGGGTCATGTTTGACCAATTTTGGGACTTCGACATGCTGGTCGAAGATGAAGCACCAGTCGAAGCGGATATCACAGGATCTCACCACCCTTTGGAGGCCTTTTTGGTTTAGGGTTTATGTAATGGGTATGGGATGTCGACCCATGGGTTTTTACCCATGTTTAGGCCTTTTTGTAAAGTATAAATAGAAATATATGCGATGTAAGTAAAGAGAAAAGAAGTGTTGTGCTAAGTGCAAGAGATGTAAGTAGTTGGATTTATGTGATTAAGTTAGCTCTGTGCATATTGTGTAGTGAGAACTTGTAGAGCTAAGTGCAAGTGATTGTAAGAAAGGCTCTATGCCTAGATCTACTCGGGGAAGGAGGATCTGGCGAGGTGCACGTAGATCTATTGTCCTATGTAGAGTAGGTTTTGAGGCACTGTGCATGTAAGGATATTGACATAAGATAATAAATAAGAAGAAGAGTTGGTGGATGTAGCCCCACATTGGGGGTGAACCACGTATATCATGTGTTATGGTTGTTGTGTGTGATTGATGTGATTTATGCTTAGTGCTTAGACTTTATGTATGTTAGATGCATCTGATATAGTAGCTTAGTGCTTAGTAATTTGAATGAATTCTAGATCTGATATGTTTATATGTGCTAAGTGCTTGAATGTGTTAGATCTCATTGAATACTGTGTTTCTCTGTAATTAAGGTTTGTACTTGCGATGTGAATAAGACTTAAATACTAATGAATGATAACTACTAGGTGGTATGTTATAGTGTTGTAATCACAGATATATGTCCTAGCTAGGTTGTAGACACTTGAGTCCTACAACCCCCCCTGCCTCTACCTCAGGTGAGACTTCATCTTCTTCGCAGGCATTGCCGAAAGGGCTGATAGTTAGGGTTTTGTTGGTGCACTGTTGTAGCATTGAAACTCAGGTCTGCCTCTGTGCCAACAACTATCACTCACCATTTCTTGAATTTCCTTGCCTGTTAATTCCTTTAGTTGCACAACCCCTCCATCCATGACATACTTTATCTCATATGGCCCTATCGAAAGCATTCTAATTTTCCCCAGGTGCTGCAAATATTTATTATCATATAGGAGAACCAGATCTCCAACTTTGAAGTTCTTCTTCTTAATATGTCTGTCATGCCATGCTTTATCCTTTTCTTTCTGTACCTCCTGATGGAAACCAGCTATGATTCTATCTTCCCCTAGTTCCATGAGTTTGGATAATATTTCTTGTGTTGTGCCTCTTTTTGTCATATCTGTAATTGTTGCAATGCGCAGACTTGGTATCAAATAATATAAGGGAACTACTGCTTCCTATCCATACACCAACCTGAAGGGTGTTTGTCCTGTTAACTTCTTGCATGTAATACTATAATCCCATAGCATTGTTGGTACCTTCAAATTCCAATCATCCCTATTTACATTACAAATCTTGGTCAAGTAATTATCCAATATCTTGTTGAATGCTTCCAATATTCCATTCGCATGAGGATGATAAGAAGTTCTCTTCTGATGATGTATCTCAAATTATTCTAGCAGTGTCTGGATTGTATTATTGATAAAGTGAGTCCCTTGATCACTCATCAATATTCTTGGACATCCAAACCTTGTAAATACATGTTCAAATAAAAATCGTGATGCAGTCTCTATGCTACAATTTTTCATTGTTGTTGCCTCATCCCATTTGGTCAAGTATTTTATCATTGTAATAATATATCTAGCTCTTGATATTCTTGTTGGTGGATTCATTGGACCTGCAAAGTCTACTGCCCACTTATCAAACACTTGCAAAGTGACTTGTGGTCTCAATGGAATATCATCCCTCCTGAATAGCTTCCCCACTCTCTGACAGACATCACAATTTTGACAATACTCCTTTCAATCCTTGTGAATTGTTGGCCACCATAATCCTGTGCGCAATACCTTATGAAAAATGGATTTCCCTGCATAGTGTCCTCCAACAATCCCTCAATGTGCTTCTTCTAAAATGATAGGCCTTTCATGCTCCATAACACATCTCCTCAAAATTTTATCTACTCCAAGCTTGTATAAATGACCTGCAATCAATTGGTAGTTTGTAGCTTTGACCACCAGATTTTTCTTATGCGCAGTAGTAAATTCTCTTGGTGCAAATCCTGTACTAAAAAATTCAATAATGTCAAAAAAATATACATTGACTATCTATAAATAAAACAATTGTGCATCCAAGAAGTTGTCCTCCAAGTTAGTTGGTTCTTCTCCATTAGTTATCATGGATAGATGATCTGGTCCTGCATTCCATCTTCCAGGATTCACCACAACTTCAACGTCAAACTCCTGAAACAAAAGTAGCCATCTACATAATCTTCCCCCCAACATTGGCTTATTGACTAAGTATATAAGAGTAGAATGATCTGTAAAAATCTTGAAATGTTTACCTAACAAATAATGTCTAAATTTCTGCAAATAATATACCATAGCTAATCCTTCTCTTTTTGTAGTATTGTAGTTTTGTTTTGAATATGATAAATTTATGCTTGCAAATGCAATTGGATGATCTATTTCACCTTCTCTTGGTTGTGTTAGTATTGTTCCTAACTCTTTTCTAGATGCATCTACATGTACATGAAATTCCTTTGACCAATATGGAAACACCAGACTTGGCGTAATCACCATTTTCTTCTTCAGAATATCCAAACTCTACTAGCACTCTTCATTCCACTGATATTTAGTATATTTCTTCAACAATTTCTCCATCAATGCAATAATCTATGCATATCCTCTTATAAATGTCCTATAATAACCTTTATGACCAAGTGTACTCTTCAACTGGCACACTGACTTTTGTGGTGGTAAGTTAACTATGAAAACAATTTTAGTAGGGTCAACTAGCAGACCTTGTTTACACACCACATGCCCTAAAAAAATCCCAAAAGGTGCACTGAATATACATTTCTTAATATTCAATGAAATATGTCATTATCTACATCTGTATAACATCAATATTAACACTTCAACATGGTCCTTCAATAAACTAACATTTTCCAATCATCCAATTAAACCTCCAAAAACTTATGAATGAAGTCCTTAAACGTTGCTACTACTACTCTTGAAAAAATGGTTGGTGCATTCTTCAACCCAAATGGCATAACTATATACTGAAATTATCCTCATTCTGTGGAAAATGGTGTCTTGTGTCTATCTTCAGGTGCAATCCTAATCTGATGATATCTTGAAAACCCATCTATAAATGAATAAGCTTCTTGACCTCCTACATTCTCCAAAATATCATCTGTAAACGGGGTCAGAAAAGGATCATGTAAGCAAGCATCATTCAATTTTCTAAAATATACACAAATCCTAATTCCCCCTTGCTTATTTTCCTGCACCACCATAGGACTGATTCATTTTTATTCTTCCACGGGTTCTATGACACCAGCTTCTAACATCTTGTCAATTTCCACCTTCACTTTATCCTTGTATATTGGGTTCAACCTATAAGGTCTCTGTCTTATAGTTCTGGCTTCTGGATTCTGGCTTCAAGGGGATCTTCATATCTCCTAGTTCTCCTGCTAATCCCTGCATCTCTAAAAATGTTGTTGGGAACAAGTCATTGTATTCATGCAGTAACTCTGTGATTCTTTCTACGATCTGATTATTCAAATAATCTCCAAAGCTTTCAAACTTTGGGTTTTTTGCAGTTCCAATGTTTACCTTCTTTATATTCAATGGTGAAACATAATATTCTTAATCTATATTTGGACCTTCTACTTCCCTTTCACCTTCAACTTCTAGAATTTGGATATTGTGCGGGTTTTTTTCTTTTCTGTTGGATCTTCTTCTTTTGCGACATGATAACAGTGTAGCAACTATCTAACTATTTGTCTAGTTTGATTTCAATATGTTGGGATTATTTCAGATTCTGGTTCTTCAAATATTTTGTCTCTTACCACCTTCAGTGTTTTATCTATCTCTGGACTTTCATGCTCAAAAGAAAATGTAATCACAAAATTATGTTGCATTTCTTCCCAGTTTGCAGTTTCTCTTCGTTGTTCCTGTTCTATGTACCAGTTCTTTGGAATTCCTTATAATGTGTGAATAAATTGATGTGGCCATTCTTCATGTGGTACTAATCTCCATTGAACCATGCACCTATATACATGTTCCCTAGGTTTTCCAAATCCATCATATTTCTCCAAAAATATGTTCTTGTTCTCTACACCAAATCCAATGTGCAATAACCTCTTGCATTGATACCAGTTTTTTATATTCTCCTTATGGGTACCCCACCAATGGGAAGGTGTATCTTTCAAAGCAATATCTAACACTAGTAACCTCTTATTTTCTACTACTTATAATTCAAACTTCATTAAAGTTTCTTCTAATCCATTCAGACCATAAAAAGTAGGAGGTACCCTTACCTCTTTACCAACCCATCTCAATGCGTGCATCATTCTGGAACATCTTCTAGTGGATAGATCATGGAAACACTTCTTCCAATTCTCCAGTCATGTTTTAGAGTCTGGAGCACAAGAAATAATACTCCTCCAACTCAGCATCCCATTTGTAGTTGGGTTGATATAATCCTCTTCGCGCGTGGTAGTTTTGTACAACTGATTGACATCTTCTATAATAAATTTTTATGTTGCAGGTTCCACATAACTTACTCCTTCTGAGGGATCCAATGGCACAATAACTATGTATTATCCTAACTCAAATATCATCTTCCTCGTCTTCAATTTAATAATAGCTTGGTTATCAAACGCTCAATCCATCCCCAACAATGTTGGATATGGTGTAGTGTTATATATTATGTCAATGACTTCAAATTCATCCATGATGTGCACACCATATATATATTTACGGGTATCCCTTTCAATCTGTCAATTGGTACCACTCTATGTTGATTTTCTAACTTCAACTGGATAGGTGAATACTCTAATGTAGGTTCTCCCATAGCTTTCCATGTCTTCTTTGGTAGAACATTGACTTTAGAACCTAGGTATAGTACAATATTCCCCAAATCTCCAATGTTTTCATTCAACCTTAATTCCTTGCTTGTTCTTATCTTCTTATGGACATGATTCATTTTTAACCCCTTCTTCCCTAGAATTACACTTTTCCAACAAACTTTGTAGTACTTGTAAATAATTTTTATCATTCAACAATTTTACAAAAGACCTCAAAAAGTTTTTTAAGTTACTTGCTCTGAAGGCTTCTCTTTGTTGGCCTGATCAAATAATGGAGGCATTTCATACACTGGTATCTCATCTACTAGCTTTGTTCCTAAAGTCGACACAATGTTTTCTTTCATAATATCTTGTCTAGATTCCTTGAATGTCTCTTTATCTTTGTGCACATCAAACCTCTATTCAGTTTCTGCATTCTTTATTACCCACTGGTGTATATCTTGGTTCTTCTTTAATGCATCATCTCCTATATTAGCTCCACCTCGAGTACCTATATTCATATTCTTCCCATCCTCCTCTCAGTTTTCTACAACAATCCATTATATATTTTGATTGTCCTGGTTTCTCTTGTCCTGTATATTTACCAGAAGTGTCGGAATATCTCATGTTCTAGTGTGCGAAAATACATACATGTCACAGGTGGTTGTGTACAATATCTTGCATAGTGTCTAGGTTTATGACAGTTATGACAAACTACAAGTCCTCTACCTCCTCCAAATCCTCTTCCTCCACAACCTCCTCCTATGAAGCCTCCTTTGTTTCCTTGATTATCTCCATGTGGTGTATTGTATTGAGACCCCTGATTTTACTGCAACTGCGCATTATTGTATGGTTGTGGCGCTGCACACTATTACACGTTGTTATACTGAGGTGGTGATCCAAACTGTTGCACATTATTATACTATGTTTTTGCTTGAAACTATTGCAAGGTATTATAATGTAGTTGTTGTGCATTATTATATTGTAGTTGTTGCACAGGTTGTGTTTTCATTAACTCAGCTTGCACCCTATATGCATATGATTTTCTCTCCTTCATTATCTCCAAGGTTTTGCAGTCCTTGTCTTTGTGTCCAACTGACTTGCAAAAATTACAAAATGTGATTTTTGGTACTGTCTGATACTTTTGCATCATGGGACAGTGATAGAAATCATGCCCATGTATTATTCATCTCTCACACCATTTTCCTCCTGAATATAAAGTGTTTGGCATACCTAGTCCTATATACTTTGCAAATAATGGACACTCATTCTTATGATGACCTTGTGTCTTGCATAGTGTACACCATACATCTTCTCTTTTCTCCTTACATTTATTCTGATTCAATTGAAATGTTAAGTTCCTCATGTCTTGTCTCAACTCTTCCATAGTTGGATCTATCTTCTTATACTGGTTTTCCTCTAACTGTAAGGCTTCTTGCAGAGCCTTGGGCTGAATCTGGAATTTTTGTTTCTTCAAAGGATACTTCAAGTGTGGAAATAAAGAGTTAACAAACAAATGTCTATATTGCAAATTATTAATAGGGAATTTTAACTTACCTTTTAGTCTCTTGAACTTATGGTCCACCTTCCAGACTAATTCTCCTGGCTTCTTCTTAATCTCCATCATCTCATTCATGAACTGATCCTCTGAACTTGGTTTCTTAAATTCATTTATCATTTGCCTCTTCACCTCTACAACAATTGTAGGTGATCATGTTGGATTATTTAATGTGAGACCCATGTACCATTCTAATGCACGGTATCTGAATGTGATTTCCAACTGTGCAACCTTTGTATCTTAATTTGTAATCTTCTTGGCTACCCAACTTTTTCACAGATAAACAAATGCTTTCCTAGATCCTCTAACCTTTCTCCTCGGAACTCTAGTAACCTAATAGTTAGATCTTTTCCTTCCATTGTGAAGTTTGTTATACTACCACCTCTGCACGGTGTAGATACTTGAATATTACTTGTTGAAATTTCACTTCTACTTGAGTTTCCACTGGACCCACATCCTGTAAAAATCCTTCTACCACTAATCACTTGTTGTCTAATTAGTTTTTCTTCTTCAGATGTCTTAGTCACACATGGGGTTGTGGGTCCCACGCTAATTCATACCTGGAATGGAGAGCCTTCTTCTTCGTCAAACCCCTAACCTCTAGTTTTCCTCTCATATGTGATGCGCAAGATTTCCTCAATCTTCCCTGTCGCACAAATATCCTCTACCTCTTCTTCCTCACTATACAAGCCCTCTCACTCAACTATTTCCCTCTTCTTAATATTGATCTTATATTGGTATGTTCGTTCGTTACGTGTCACTCCTACTTTCCTTAATATTTCCCTGGTCTGATCCTCATCCATCATTATAGGGTCCATTGCTTCCTTCTTCTAGCCTCCATACAGAGCCCTCTCCATATCTCAGATCTTCCTTAGTGCTTCCCCCAGCTCCCCCATGCATGTAGAGTGATTTAGTTGTTTGATTACATGGTCATCACACCTTTATCATGTAATAAGATCTTAATTTAAGTGTAAAGTGACTTAATGCACCTCCTTATGGGTCCCTTCAAGAAATCCTACTCTGTAACTGCATATGACTTCGTTGTATTGACTGCAAATTTAGTAATAAACCCTGTAGTAATATTGTCTAACAAAAAATATATTGCGCACCTGATTTATTATTGACCCTTTCCAACCATGTAATGTTTTCAATAGTCCATTATACTGGCCTTATCCAATTAGTCATATGAGTATCCTTCAACCTTAATAACCACTCCTGTAATAATTCTGGAAAATTACAGAAATATGCCTCATGTAAATCAATAAACACATATTCCCAAAGGGGTTGAATCCAATGGTGGAAAGCAAGGATTTTTTCACCGTTCGRAAAGGTTCAATTCCCATGAGGGCCTAACCTGAAGCCATGGGKTCACCTTGAGGTAGTGGTCAAACGTGTGGTTGCACCCAAATATATTGTATTAAATGATATCGTGACCCATGCACACATAAGTGGATCAAATCCCAMCCCCATGTCCTTCAATTTAAGAGGTCCCTGAGGTGTAGGACATTCGGTGATGGAGTGYGTTGTTAAGGCACTCTGTGATGTTAAGTCACCGGTTCAAAACCTATGGGGAGAAAAAATCCAACCATGTTAAGGGTTAGTGTGGATTAGGTTGGGTGTGATCCCCATGTGATTTTGACGGCTTAGTGCCCTTAATTCGTAGTTTATCAAGCCACAAGCTAGTCCTGCAAGTCACAGACAAACTAACAAACAAAAAAAAAATCAGTAAACACATACCTCTGCATATATTGACACGGTGAATACCTAGATCTTCTATTATCTTTCTGTGTGAAATCAAGTTCCTTTGTCTCCAACCATCTTTCAATCTCTTACTTTGTAGGGTTCCATGGCCTAAATATTCCTTTCTACTACTGCATCTTCTTCATTGAACTTCTCACCAGATCCCTTTTAAGCTATTCTTCTAAGTTCCAGCTAGCAATAGAACCAATTTTTTAATGTATGGGTTGACCTAGGTTCTACCTTATTCCTCCAACAAAACCCTATTCACCATCAACCCTTTTGCTAAAATAGAATGCTACACCATGCACAGAGTGCACAACGCAGTCTCACCTGAGATG
The DNA here is from genome assembly GCA_032191745.1 of Picea mariana. Lineage (NCBI taxonomy): Eukaryota > Viridiplantae > Streptophyta > Pinopsida > Pinales > Pinaceae > Picea > Picea mariana. The sequence continues at coordinate 426,618 of JASDQU010100496.1, read as the reverse complement.
GCTTATGGGTGATTGCATGAACCAAGTGTCTTCAATCATGGAAGGGATTGGGGATGTTCCTTCTACTTTTACTTCTATTTTAACATGCATTATACCATAACATTCATTAGATCTACTATTTTATCCATTCAATAACATTCACTCTGCATGATTATTCTATTGAGCACTGTAAATAAATTATATAGATGAATTCATCTAACCGTTCATTCATAATAAATCATGTTAAAAAAAAACAACACACATAGAGGCACCATTTTTACCATGGCTCACCCCCCTAGGCTACATCTATAAACATCTTATGATTTATTATTATTCTTCATAAAAAAGGGTCATGTGTTGCATGCATTACATCATGTTTTAGTACGGGTGCATGATACTGACCAGTGTAGCACCAAGTTCCACAACTTGAGACCTGACCCTCAATTACATCTCAATATTGACTCCATCTGAGCTCCACAAATCTTAACAGACAAATTATTTGAATCAGAACTCAAAAAGGTGCTCAAAGTGCTTTGCTCCTACACAATTGATACTCTAAGATTTACCGATTCTCCATTTTTTTCCTCATAATTCCTCTATTTATACTAAAAAATGGGTAAAAACCCTTACATCATGACTCAAAAACCCTAATTCTAAGTGGACTCAACTTGTGCTCTTTCTAATTGCCTTATGTGTGGTTGGTATTTGATCCAACCCTTCCTTGCTTTGACTCTGTGTTGATCTTCCTTCTTTCCTAGCATGTTGCTTCCTTTTCCCTTCTGTAACACTGCTTTCCCTTCTTTCCTGGCATGTGATGCTTCCTTGGTCCATTTCTTAGCTCTTATCCTCATTTATTGCGCTAAAACCCAAAATCTCTTGCTCCATCACATCCTATGGCATCCCTCACTTATTGGCTTCATGATTTATGTGATAAACTTTTTTTATTTTCCTTTTCAATCCATTAAAACTATAGAATTCAAATATTAATCTTTATCTACTCTTCCTTATTCCTTTGTCAACCTTTCATCATCTTCTTTGCATCTTTGCACTTCCCTCTACATATCTTTGATGTTTCATCCAATTGTACAATCTTGACATGTTTCACTATCCAATGGACCCTGGGATTAATCTAGATCAAACCCATACAATCCTTATTTGTGCAATATTATCATTTTTCTAGCAATCCCTTCACACAACACTCTGTGCTAGAGTGCTCCTCTTCTTATTAACAATACCATGTTAATAATCTTAGCCCATTTTCCCCATTACTAGGTTGCTTCACTTAAAATGTACCTCTACACTATTGCATAGGAACTATCATAAGAATAAATACTCTTCCCGACCTAATACTCTACCTTGACATGCACCCTTATCATTTGGGAATGTTTCTCCAAATTTTGACATTATTTAGAAAAATCTTCACATCAAGTAGTTACATGGCTCATGGAATCTAATTCCACTTTTTCTTGTAACTTTATGGAGAAAATTGATGCTTCCTTGGAGAACTTATACCTTGTATCATGTTTTCCTCTAGCTTACTTTTCCAATGACCATACTCATGCTTCAATCTGATTTATGAGCTAAAAGTTATGGCTTCTTGAAATTCACATTCTGCTCAATGATGTCCTTCAAGTCCACCAGAAACCTTCCTTTTGATTCCTTGAGAATTATTTTGGCTTAAAAATAAATTATATGTAGATATATGGATTATGCTATCCAATACCTTTCCAATGACTACTTTTTTTCTCAATTTTGAGCATTGAGAAGAAATTTATATTCAATTGAATATTGTCAGTTTACCCCTTTTGTGCACCTTCTCCCAAGTGCAAAATAATCTCAAACACCAACTTTGGCCACCTATAGAGGTAATTTTGTTAGGAACCAAGGAAATTTTTCTATGTGATGTATATAATTTTGTTGACATTGAATTCACAACAACTGTCATATAGTAAAATTGATGATTCAATCAAAATATGTGCCAATATGGAAATGACAACTTTGTCCCTTTGCGATTTGTGCTTTTCCCCCTAGATTAACAAGTTTATCCCTGCTCAAGAATCCCTATGCAAAATCCTTTGGAATTTTGACAAAATACCAATTGGATATATTCATTACTACTTTTTGATCAATCTATCCAAAATTTCACTTTCATCCGAGCTTCGAGTTGGTAGTTATAGACTGCATAAGTTTTGATTGTTTTCCCATTTTTAACTCAATATGCTATATGTGTCTTCTCTCTCACCATGTACACTTTCATGTAACTATATTTCAAATATGACCCCATGTATGTCTTCTATGGTTCATAATGTTTTCATAGACTACTCATGTGCCTCAAACTGACTTTTGAGCAAGGAGTTATGCCCTCTAGAATTAAATTGGTATCGAAATTTTACCTTGCACTGTTTTAACTGTAAATTTCTCATACGATATTTTTTTGTGGTTGGAATAGCTCGTTGGAAATATCTCTCTGATTTATTTTTCTAAACTACAGAAGCTAACTGTGGTAACTTCAGTAATTAAATTTCTAAAAATTCGAACTTCGAAAAATGTTGTTTAGAGCCTCAAAATGCTCGTGCAAGTTGAAAACCTTTGAAAATTAGAGAAATCCGTAGAAAAATTGACTTCTTTACTCATATAACAGTATTTTAATTTTCACCATCAATCTCAAAATTGGGATTAATCTTAGCCACTGACCCACTAAACCTTTCCCAATCCCATGGATGAATCTTTATCATTGATCACCCAAGTCTAAACAATATGAACCATTGATCTGAGCTCCATCAACGATTGGTTATCGATGTCTTCCTTTGAACACACACAACATGCTACAAAAACCATTGACCTGACCATCGACCATCATCCCCTTCCTTTGGAAACCAACTTGCAAGAAATCACTACACCGGCTGACCCCATCATCGACGACCAGTTGTTGGTGATTTCTTTGGGACGAATGAAATGTTTTACTAATTATGTTGACCCGATCATCGACCATCGATCATGTTTTGGCTAACGTGAAAACCAATCCAATGTGGCATGGCACATGGGTGCCAACATGGAAACCTGACTAATGTGGCATGACACGTCACCACCTTCTTCCCCCTCATCGACGATCAAAAATTTCTCTTGGATGAACCAAACACTTTGCCAATTCCACTGACTCCACCATCAGCCATCAACGATCTCTGCTAGTGAACAAAATGCTTCACTAAACTTTTCGATCAGACCATCATCCTGCTTCACCTTGCAAACTACCAAAAACAAATCCAAACCGTCAATTTGACCCATTTTCCAAGCTGTCGAAAATGAATCCAAATTGTCGATTTCATCCATTTTCCAAACTGCCAAAAATGAATCTTGACCATCGATTTGAACCATTTTCCAAATTGTTGAAAATGAATATCGACCATTGATTTGATCTATTTTCCAAAATATCGAAAAAGAATTTTGACCATCAATTCTATCAAACTTCACCCAACTCTTCAGTGGCCATTAAAACATGAAATTTGACCTTCCAAGTCAAATTTTAACTCTGTAACTCGGCATATTGATGCCTCATATCATTTCTTCAATAGTTCTGAGGCATTTACAACTCGAATTTGCTCATGAATTTGGGGATTTCACTCTAGTTTTCTCTGTTTTCCTCCAAGTTTGTCACAGATCAAAATCTATAACAACGTGTTTTACTAAATCTGCGTTGGTTTGTATCCCATACAGGTCTAGTGTTGAACCAAAATATTTTATACCAATCTGTAACAAACCCAACAACCATGTTGAGTCTCATCACTGTAAAAAATGACTTAGCTTGCTAAAAATGAATTTAAAAATTCCCCCATACATATAAAATAACCCAAGGGGCAACATGCCCATAATTTAACATGCATATAACATCAGATATTAAACCATGAATGCAACTATTCAATTAAACCAACAAACACACAACATTCATATATTAATTTACACAACAGAATATTCATAATAAAACAACATAACACTTATTTATTAATAAATTAACCAATTGGCTACGTACAAAGGATGAACCTCCCAACCATAGACACTACTTTTCATTTTATCTCAACAACAGTCCGCCCTCGAGTTGAGGCTATGAGTCCATAAGAAGATCTAACCCTCTTGGCTATCCACTCTCCACACATAGCAACCCGTTGAGATCATTTCTTGTTTTTGGGTTTTCCTTCCCCATTCTATTTTCCCAACTTTTTTCCATTTCTTTTCCCTCTTCTACACTTCCCCTTGTTTCCCTCTTTCTTTTATCCTTTCTTCTCTCCCTTTCTGGTTACTATACTTAGTCATATTTCAATGATAGGAAGGGTTGGCAAACCTTCATCTCCATCCACTTTCCCATGTCATAAGTCCACTCCTACATTTAGCCATGTTTCAACTGCGCGGGTTTTCAGGTTCGATCCCTCATCCTCCAAGTTTCGTAACCTTCACTTTGCACCCCATATTTCGTGATCTACATTTTGGCCATCATATTTGTCTCGGGTGTTGAGCTCCAAAGTATTTTATTTATTTTGCATGAAAGTTCGATTGGTCTCCTTTCTACACTTAGTATATTTTTGATCATCCATAACTACGGGTTTGCGGGTACCCGAGTTGGAGGTTTCATGAAAAGCTCCATATTCAAACTCTCTCTCGTCTGTCCCCATCATTTTGTTGATTTTCCCAATATGAATTAATTGTTGTTTAATGCTAAAAATTGTTTTGCAGGCTCCAAAAGGATCGTCATTAATGATGAAAGGCTTAAGGAATTACTCATTAAATTGCATTAAATATCCATTTTCCCAGGGATTAAATTATCATCATCTCTTCGAAAGGATTTATTTGAGGTTATTATCCAGCTGAATAAATAATCTCATCAACCTATGGAAGCATCATCTAGACAATAGTTTTGTGGTGATACTTTAAATATATCCGGTCGTGAAGACCAGAACTTCCAATGGTTAAGAACATGTTCATATTATTCCTCTCCTCCAGGCTCCTACATAGAAATGCGTAATTTGGGAATATAGAATCATTCATGTTGGGTGTGTTCCTGATGTTTTTTATTGTAAATAACTTGTTGCATGGTGTGTGGACAAGTATGTTCCAAGCCAAAAAATTATACATCTCCATGATCATTCTTCGATTTCTCTTTCACTGTAAGTTCTTCGCAAGATGTTAAAGTTGTCAGATCCAATGCTTACTTTTAAAGGTGAATACTGTAGAGAATTCTTGAAAAAACATAACAATGGTCTTGACCTCCTTTCTGAATATTTGGAGAATCCTACATCCATCCCAGCAGACATAACTAGAATCTAGGTTTAGTATTTTAAAAAATCATATCGATAAATTGCATAGTTGTTTACCAGGTTGATAAGTCAGGAAGGCATTGCTTCTATCTCTCGCATGATTTTATATAGTATGTATTTTATAGTGCAATAATAGGCCATCTTTGACTGGGGAAAACTTATTTCCATCGAAATCTCGTCCTAGTTATCACACTATAAAAAGGAAAGAAAATTATTTATGGCTTCTTATCTGATATTTTCTATTGTGCATTGTTGTCAATTCCCAAACTTAACCATGAGTAAGAGGGTGAATCGTGAAATAGACCCAATTACCTTTTGGTATCAGGCACTATGGAGACATAAGACCCCTCTGTATTTCTATGAAGTTTATAATGATTTTGTTTCAGTATTAAAAAGGGTTTTATTGGGAAAAAATACTTCAAGGATATCTGACCAAGCTACCAAATTCTTAGAGAAAAAAGGCACAATATAACAAATGGAGAATCACAATGTCATGAGGATATTCTGCTTGAAAGAAAATCCTTCTTTTCTCCCATATCATGTATCTAAAAAATTATTTATTACAGAGGTTGMAAGGCAATATAACTTCTGGCTACATTTTTTCCATGAAAAAGGAAAAAGCAATGTATTCCCCTGCCATGGAATATTGGAGAGTTCATGTTCAAAAATATAAATGAAATTGAAAAATGTGAAAATCATTTCAACAATGTGAATTTAAAGTATGTTGAAAAGATCAAAGGTTTTGATTTGAACAAAATATTTGAGGGACATGTGATTTTAGTGGGATTCAATAACTCTTTGATTCAGACTATATTGAATGAAGAATAAGAAGGTACCAGCCAAAGTACTCATGTACATGATGCTGGTGACCTAGAAACATTACTCAGTAGTGATGATTTTTATAAGCAATGGGGAAAAGGTCCCAGTGAAAGAAGTGTTCAATCTCCAATTGTTACTCCCAAAAATACCACATCCCAGAGAAATTCTTTAATGACCCACCCAATTAAAAATGTTGTCAACATTAGTTCAAGTGGAGAGGGAGAGAATAATCTTCCCCTTGGGAAAATTGAGAGTTCACACAAGCTCCCCGTGAGAAAGAAAAGGAAAAATTTAGTGCAAGCGGAAGAGGATAATCTCATAGAAAATGACATCCAAATATTTTCTTTGGAGGACATGGAACTAGAAGTAGATATTGAGAAAATATTTTCTGCAATGGAATAGCCAGGAAATATGGCTCAACAAAATTCGATATTGGAAGTTGTTGGAAATGAGACCTTTAGTGAAGAAGAATCCTTCACTTTTCAAAGTGTTATTTTTTATAAAGAGTCTAAGAAGTTGATTGTAGAAAGAAGTGACCAGAAGAATAAAAAGAGAAATTCCCACTTATAGGTCGACCTGAAGGACATGCAACAATCCCAAATTTCCAAAATCCATAGGGCAACTGGGGATTCTCTTGATGACTCTATTGATGTTTTGAAATCTAAAAATGCTAAGTTAAAGGAAAGGATCAGAGAATTGGAAACTTCCATGATGTCTCTCCCAATCCTAGCAAGTCCTTTGTCAATGGTTAAACCAACTACACCCGCTATTAAGTTAAAAGGATCTTCTAGTTTACTCACAACAGTCTGAATTTATGTAGAGAAAAACATTAAAAAGAGAATGTCATTGATAATAGAAGCATGGGAGGTATCAAAAAATATTGTTTCTTTCGGCTCAAGGGCACATGTTTTTCATGAGTATCTTCAAGATGATTTAAAGAATGAATAAGGTTTCTACATTGATGGTGTCTTTCCATTTGGAATAAAAGTCTCAAACATGACAAAATTGAAAAGAAGAGAAGAGTATATACCTTCTCCAAGTCGAATTAAACAATTGAATGTCAGTTGGAAGGAAAAGAGCAAGAATTTGAAAAACACTTTCCAAGCATGCAACGAAGCCATAGTAAAAAGAGAAGAATTATTCGAAAGACTCACATAGATAGATATGGCAGCAAGCATTGATGATGTACAAGATCCTAATTTAATTCTCAATTCAATGTTTATGACAAAGAAACAATTTGATGAACAAGTGGATATATTAAATGGGTTATCAGCTGAGAAATTTTATGGCATAATTGAATATAATGACGAAGAGATAGATAATTGGATGGTTGGTTATTCTGTGAAGAATCAAGATATTGATGAGGCAATACATGTCATTTCTCATTACTTGAGAGACTTGGAAGGCAAATTATTCAATATCAAAATCATGCATGAAATAAATGTTGCACCAATGAAAAATTACATTGAATATTGGTTTAAAAAGGAAACTGATAAATTAACTAAAGAAGGCCAAGAAGCAACAGTTGAGATGGTTCCTATAACCATCAATGAGGAAAATAAAAGGACAAAAAAAAGCAAGTAAACAAGAGAGATACCATCATAGTAAGTTTATGTTGATCACATCTTGCTTTCTTTATCATTTTTTCATCCGGTTACTCTGCTTCTTTGACTAGAAAGGTTTAACTAGAATCTGATAACTCCTTCTTGTCTTCTTTCTAGGTCTTGTTATTCTATCATCACCCACCATATTCTCTCCACAACTTATTTCTTGTTTATATTTTCTTTATTTTTCGCGGGAGGCCCAATCCTAGTCCTAAGGACAAACACATTTAAATTTCAAATATTTGTAATAGACTTTATATTTCTCAAAAATCCCAAAAGAATTGTTTTGGGATCAGTTTTGACGGTGTTTTATAACTCTGAGTTTTGAGTATAAAATATTTGATATTGATCTAGCATTTTCTTTATTTGAGCTCCACATGTGTTTACTTTGTTAAAGTTCTATTATGTGTGCTGATGGGTGTTATATATGTACTAAAAGCACAGTATAAACCCTCAATTAAATTGTCAACCTGGGGTAATTAAACCTAGAGTGGTAGCAAAATATATGCCAAAGGTAGAAGGGCTGGTAGGAGCATAGTCTAACTAATGAAGGTATCTATATAAGGCTAATCTACTCAAGAAAAACTATCTAATGAGAAAACCCTACTAAGCAACTTGAAACTAGGTAACCTAAGTACTTTTGAGCCAAGGATCGATGGATAGTTCTAAGAAAACAAGTAAAAACCCTACTTGAAGCAAACTAGTTCATAAAAATAAGAAAAAACAACTATTTAAGCATAATAAACAAATGACAAAAGAAAACTTATTTAACTTGCCAACCTATATTCAATGAGTAACTACCCTATGAAAGAAAATAAAAAAACAAGCAAGCAAAGACACCTAACTAACCTAATAAAGCAAGTAAACAAGTAAGAAAAGGCAACTATCTAAGATACTAAATAAAATAGACAAGTAAGCAAAGACAACTAACTAACCTAAAATAGACAACTAACTACTGCAAGCAATCAAATTAAAACTTTTCATTGAACAACTATCTAGCCTAAGAGGCAAGTGGACTAAATTCTTAATTCAAAACTATTCCTAATTCATGGAAGGAAATCTATTTTATTGAAAGCAAGAAAGACTAGAAACTAACCTTTAATCTATGATAAGCAAATTGTTCTCTAACCTATTAAAACAAAAGACTATCTATCCTACAGCAACAATAGAACTATTTCTTGATCTATGAAAGCAAGAAACTATATCTTCTGAGCTATGAAAGTAGGAAAACTATCTCTTTTAATCTATGAAAGCAAGAAAACTATTTCTTAATCTATGAAAACTCAAACATAATGTTGGTGGTTGTGTGAATGTCTCCGATGTCGTATGATATCTCGATGGCACTTGACAACAAAGGACAATTCAAGTGGTATAAGCTCAATAATGATCTCAATAGCAAAGTGAAAGGTATGGATTAAACAATCCAATGATAATTTAGCCATGAAAAAAGAAATTGCCAATTACCCTGCATATTCATTTATTAACCATCGACAATACAACGAGATCATCATTATACTTCTATACTATGTAAGAAAAACTAGATTCAACCATTAACTAAGAAATATAATTGTAATTTAATTCTAGAAAGAAAATTACATAAATTGAAAACTATGCTATATCTACTCTAACAATTCAAACTATAATAAGAAAATGCTTAAAAATAGAAGTTAAAACATGACATTAAAAAAATAAACTAACAACTACATTAATCAACAACTAGCTAAGCCAATTCTACATAAAAATGAAATGAGCAAGCTATGATTAAAAACTGAAATTGATCCTATCCATCCATCAAATCCTTGTCGAAGAAAGATCAAAATAAAAACTATGTTCTATTCTAATTAAAACTCTATTTTAAACTTGATTCTAAAATCATAAATAAAGACGTAATGTAATATCTAATTACACATGGGGTTAGTCTAGGGATTTGCAGATCCATTCCTAACTACAAGATTAATGCATGCAAACACAATTCATCATACTAACCTACAAAAGAGAGCCAAAGCAATTAAATTGAAACAACAAACTAATTAACATAATAAAAATGCATGTACAGGAAAATAAAGAGAACAACTAAACTATGAAATTCATAAACAAACACAAAGACAATTACCAGACTATTGGTGGGCCCCCCAGCAAGTCATGGCCACTTTCTAAAAGCACACCACGAACTCAGCAATTCGAATTCACCATGAAAACTCAAAAACGCAGTTCTTGTATAATCTGGCAATGTAAAATGACAAAATAGAGTAAAAACGTATTTCTACCTATCACATTGATGCTTCTGCTACTTAACTTATGTCTGACCACCTCGGTGGTATTTATAATGTTTACATACCAAGTGGTCGACCATAGTAGGTTCAAACCACTTCTAAATTCGACAATTTGCATTAAATGATGCCCTAACTGATAAAATAGAGCGAGCCAATAATCACCCTCTTGAACAACTAAAACTGAGTTGTCGGGAGCTCAGTAGTTGGAGGGGGCAAGCATGAACAAAACCCACGTTTCCGATTCACCCATCACTGGTCGCCAATACCATAACTACCAAGTCGCCCTCTTTTTTTGTGCAATACGCAGTGCTGGACAGAGTGTTGGATCAGGTACCGGAATGAGTGCAGGAAGGAGTGTCGGACTGAGTGCTGGAAGTAGAAATGTGGTGCGTTTTTTCCCTATAACACCATAAAAATGTGAATTATCTCTTGGTAATCATAAAACGTGATGAATTATACCCAATAATGACATTAAACATGGATCACACATACCTAGTGGAGATCATACCGTTTTAACATAAAATTATTCAAATAGCTCCTTCAAAATATGAAAAACACATATTTACATGCGACAAAAGTGTATAATAACCGTCATAAAAGTGATCATTTCTCGGGCCCAACATTACTCCCACACTTATGATTTTGCAGGTCCCACTGCAAACAAAAAGAAGTTACCCCTTGTGACTAGGCTTGCTGAGGAGGATCATCTTTGGAAGATTCTCCTTCTTGCTGTGAAGACTTAGCCTTATGCCTCTTGTGTTGCTTCAGTTGTGCTTTGAGGCTGTGGTTAGATTTAGTCATCTCATCAACCAATCGTTGAAGAGAGTTAACCTTTGCTTGAAGGACTGCATTATCATGATGAAGGTGTGTGTCTATTGTCTTCCTTTCCTCCAACTGTTGGAGAAGTTGATGGTTTTCCTTTTGTATCTCCTCTATGGTTGGAGCAGAATCAGTGATCTCCGAGGAAGGCTTAGATCCTTTGAGGGATGTGGACAATCTATCAGTTTTAGGATCGAGAGTAGGCATGGGTGAAGTAGGAGTGATGGGGGATTTTTAAGGAGAGATAGCTTCTGATTTTGTTTTCCTTAGTGGCTCTAATCCATCTGCAGAAACTTTCTTAAGTTTCTTGTGAGGGCTCTCAAGGTCGGAGGACACTTGGATAGGGTCCAAAGTAGGTGGAGGTTTTGCATAAGGCTTGGTTCTTGTGCTCTGGGTACTCTTCCAAAAGGGTCCTTTACCAAATCAATCGGCTCCCCTCTTGTTTGTCGGAATGATGGGAAAGTCTTGTTGAATTACTTCTTGGAGTTGTTTAGGTGTAGGATCAAGAGAGAGTGAAGGCATTGGGGGGTTAACAATAGGCTTCTTTTGGTCTTTTCTCTTGGTCTTTTTACCCAATGAAGAAGTAGGGATATCAACAAGATTTTGGTATTGTTCTGGCAAAGAGAGGGTTTGTGCAAGGGGGTTTGGAGTTCTTGGAGAGAGAGGTTTGGATGGAGAGATAGTTTTTAGGCTAAGTGGCTTTTTGTCGATCTTAACTTTCAAGTGAGGGTTTGCAAATTGGTAGATAAA
>JASDQU010100496.1:337032-414615 GCA_032191745.1 Picea mariana | reverse complement strand
ATGTGTTTTCTTCCCATCGAAACCAAGGGAGAATTGCATGGAGAGGCCATCATCGTGGCCCTGCAATGTAGACAAGAATGGCCCCCAACCTGCGCCCAAAAACACTTCTATGCATTGTGAAAATTTAGTAATGGAAAACAAATCCGCATAGGAAGAGGGTTCATACCTCATAGGCATTGTGATAGAGGTTAAATTCACCAAGAAAGGGCGTAATCGAGCCAAACAGTGGCATGAATTGAGCACAAGACGAATGCATTTTGAACAGGGGGCGAAATGGTAGAGGTTGGGCGTGATTTCTTAATGCAGGGGAGATAAAATGGCAATGGAAAATGGAGATAATGGTTTCCCAACCCTATTTTGAATGCACTTATAGTGGAGTGGGTTTCACACATGTGCATGCGAGCTGTCATGTGTGGAAAATTTGAATTCGACACCTCATATTTGGGTAATGTAATGATGCATGGTTAGATCAATGTCCAATTCTTTTGACTTGGACATTTGATCATAAACATATGAAGCATCTACAATCAATGTCTGCAACCAATTCAATTGAATGTAATTGAGTTCTAGTTACCTGGAATCTAGGACAGTTACTGGTGTGTAATTCACATGGCACTTCGTTCGACACCTCATACGACATTTCATATGGAACCTCATACGGTATTTCATATGGCACCTCATATGGTACTTCATCCGGTACCTCTATGTTAAATACATTTTCACTTCCTGTAATGGATAGCCTGCAAATTAAATGTTTTTGACAATCACAGTGGTTTAATGAGAAGAGTCAGAATGTTCCCTTGTTGTTGATTTTGCCATCATGCTCACTCAACCCTCTTGCATATGACATATAATGTCAAAACCTACAATAAACAAGGTATATCAAGAAAAAACATGTATTTTCAAACCTACAATGTACAACTTGTAATGAAAGATAAACTGATAAAGAGTGATCTAGTATGTTAGGCATATGGTCAGTAATTTATAGTACACAGGAGTTCAACATAAGAAAAATAAAATGACTATCAATGTAATAACCTGTATCATGGAAATAATACAAAAATTATTGCAAATATATACTTCTCTAGGCAATGATCATTTGTCATCTCATGAACCCCTCCCCCACACCTGAGTATTGTGACACCTCACAATCAAAAGTATAGGAAACCAGTCAGTATCCCCCAATAGCCGAAGATTAATAGTATGTCAAGTGTAAAGATAAAATTTCATAGATTGGTCTGACGAGACAGTTAGGATATGGCCCCACCTATAGGATAAGAGATCCTATATATATATATATATATATATTAAAAAATATATATCCTAAAATAGTATTAGAGTTAGGCAAGAGAGTTTCAAGATAGTATTAGAGTTATTTCCCAATGGCAAGTTGATGGAGTTTGTTAACCTTAGCTTAACCACACACACTTCATGTCAACTTAGTCTGCAAGTAATTTCGTACATCAGGGCAAGTTTAGATTTATTATTTATTTTTGTCAGATTATCATCCTTGCCAGGTAGAATGCCCCACTGCCAGCAAGCATGTTCAGTACTCCGACGGGTTTACCTAGTCATACCATAGGCCGATACCCGCTACCAGCAGACCTGTTCAGTATCCCAATGGGTAAGCCTCTTAAGCCCTCGGAGACTGGCCCTCCATCTTTTAATATTTTAGTATAAGATTATTGTATGCAAGAAGATGGGGGAACAACTCCGAAAACAACTTCCTTTTTTTTTTTCAATTGGGATGGTATTTATGTTAGAGGATGAATTTATGTTATAAAAATGGTATTTATGTTAGAGGATGAATATATGTTATATTACTTAATGATTGTCCCGATGTAAGGGGTACTTAAGTGAACTTCGCCTATCTAAAGATATGATATATTCAAGCTATTTAGTGTGCATTGGATGGTACCATTGAGAAAGAACAGAAAGGTATGTCTAGGCTCAACTTACTTTCTTCCTTTGTAGTTATTGTGATGTTTCTATGACTAACTGCTAATTAGACCTCTTTTTTACTCTTTGATAAAGACACTTGACTTACTTACTCAGGTTTCTTGGAAAAATGTACGAGAGACATCTAGGCTTGATAGTTATAGTATCACTTCCTTATACAGTGGTGAAGAGTTTCAAGAGAAACTGCTTTAGAATGCCTTAAAAAATGAGATTTTTTTTGCAAAGATGTGGCTAATTACAGTAAGTCAATATTCATTTGATGCTTTAGTGGACACAAAATTCAAGTATAACAATGTGTTGAAGGAATATCCTTGAAATTGTGTACTCCTGGTGAAATAAATACTTATAGAAATCTCTAGAGTTTCCTTATTAACAAAATTCAAAAAATATTTACATATATACAGTAGGAAATTCAAAAACAATTTCAAGAACAAGGGGGGAATTCCCCATCTACTAAGGCCAATGCCTTGTCAGCTGACATGACCTATAGAAAATCCTCTCTAGAAATGGGCTTATGTTAAAATTTAAGTCAGTGTCCATTTACTACAAAGGAGACTTGTCCATCATCAATTGTTTTAATTTTTATAGCTTCGTTGTCATATACAATGTCTACCTTGTAAGGGCCCAAATAGAGGGTGGTAAGTTTTCCTTTGAAGGTTTTGAATTGGGAATCAAACAATAGGGCCCAATCACCAGGCTGGAAGTGATTCCTCTTAATAAACTTGTCATGCCACTTGCTTTTCTGGTTTTGGACTAATATCATCCATTGGATGGCATCTTGCCTGATTTCATCCAATTCATTCAATTGTAGGGCTTGTTTCTTCTGAGCCTCATCTAGGTTCAATACTAATTCTATGACAATACGAAAGGTCCTTACTTGGAATTCTATAGGTAAAAGTACTTGTTTCCCATACACTAGGTCATAAGGGGTATGCCCAGTGGTATTTCTCCAGGTAGTCTGGTATGCCCACAAAGCCTCTAGGATCCTATCAGCCCAATCCCAGTGATGTAACTGAACAATCTTGGTCAAGATGGCTTCCAAAACTTTGTTTTTGGATTCTACCTGACCATTGGCTTGCGGGTGGTATGGAGAAGATTTACAGTGTTTAATCCCATATTTCTCTGTCATCTCTTTCATCAGCTTGGAAGTGAATTAAGTGCCTTGGTTGGTAAAAATTTCACGAGGGACACCGAAGTGGGTAAATATGTCTTCATAGATGAATTCGACAACAAACTTCTTTGTATCCCTAAATAGGGCTTTTTCCTCTACCCATTTGGTGACGTAGTCTGTACAAACCAAAATATATCTCTTCCTACGGGACATGGGTGAAATTGTTCCTACAAAGTCGAGGGCCCATTTTTCGAAGGGTTCTATCATAACTTGGGCACGCGAAGGAATTTCATCAACTGACATAGGTATTCCTATCCTTTGGAAACTATCACAACTTCTCACACACTTAGCATCATCTTTGAAAATTCTAGGCCAATAATAACCCAAATGTAGCACCTTATATGTTGTATGTTTGTCAGAAAAATGGCCACCACATGGTCCATCATTACAACTTTATAGTATTTTAGGTACCTCATCCTCTCAGACACATATAAGAATAATCAAATTAGGACCTGTGCAAAAAATTTCATGACCAACCCAAGAGTAATTATCACTCTGTGTAATAATTTTCCGCTTTTCATGAGGTGACAAATGAGACGGTAACTTCCTAGTGGCCAGATAGTTTTCCATATCTGCAAACCATGGGGTATTGACAGAAAGGGAAAAGAGGTGTCTTTCTGGGAAACTATCATCTACAGGGATATCATCATCCTCATTTTTTATTCAGGAAAGAAAGTCAGATACTACATTATCCTTTCCAGGTCGGTCAAGCACAATGATGTTAAATTCTTGCAATAACAAGAGCCACCTAGTCACTCGACCATTAGTTATAGGTTTTTTCATGAGGAATCTAATGGAAGAATGATTGGTGTGTACAAATACTTCATAACCTTTAATGTAATGACAAAAATTTTTAATAGGATGAACAACTGCCAAGAATTCCTTCTCAGTGACTGTGTAGTTCAACTCGACAGGGGACAAGTTCTTTCTCACAAAATAAATGGCATAGGACTGTTGGTCCTCTTTATGCCCTAATATCCCTCCTATTGCGGTGTTGGAGGAATAAGTGGATATATGAAATGGGAGAGTCTAATTGGGCCCTCTAAGAAATGGTTCCACAGATAGCTTATCTCTCAGGGTTTCGAAGGCAGTTTGACACTACTCAGTCCAAACAAAATCAACATCTTTTATAAATAATCCAAACATAGGTGCAGCAATCTTTGTAAATTTTTCAATAAACCGCTGGTAATATTCAGCATGTCCAAGAAAGCGTCTTACCTCTTTCTGAGTATTGGGGGGTGGAATTCTGATGATGACCTCAATCTTTGCAAGATCTACTTTTATCCCTTCAGTTGAAACATGATGTCCTAGAACCACTCCTTCAGTTAACAACATTTTGCATTTTTCATGACTTATAGATAGGTTCATTTCCTGGCATATGATGAGGACCTTTTCTAAGTTGTCTAAGGCTTCCTGGTAAGTGTTTCCATATACTGTGAATTCATTCATGTAGACTTCCACACAATCATGAATAAGATCAACAAAAATCCCTAATACGGCTCGTTGAAAAGTGACAGGAGCATTACATAATCTGAATGGTAATACCCTATAGGCATAGGTGCCCCAAGGAAAAGTAAAGGTAGTTTTGTTCTGGTCTTCGGGTGCTACAAAAATCTGATTGTACCTGTTGTACCCATCTAGAAAAGAAAAATACTTCTTTCCAGACAAGGTACCTAGAACTTGGTCAATGAAAGGGAGAGGAAAGTAGTCTTTCAGAGTGGCTTTGTTGAGTTCCCAGAAATCAACACAAATTCTCCATTTCCTGGTCACTTTATTTGGAACCACTACAAGAGGGGATACCCACTTACTGTCAGATATGGGATAGATAAATCCGACATTTAACAACTTTTGGATCTCCTCCTTGACTATGTCTTTGAGTGATGGGTTCATCCTTCTTTGGGGTTGTCTAACAGGTGTTACTTCCCCCTAGGTATATATGTGATGGATGCATGTGTCGAGGTGTATACCCTTCATGTCAGTGTATTCCTAGGAAAATTATCTTGATTGTTCTTTAAGGATATCTACGAACTATTTATGTTGGTCTGTATCTAACCCAGAGTTTATATGTAAAACGTTTCCTGGACTGATCTCATAGGGAATAGTGTAAGACATGGCAGACTCATCTATATCGTAAATAAAAGATTTCAAAGACAAAATGGATGCGTCTAATAGTTCTTGAAATTCTTCCCCAAACATGTACTCAAATTGGGGAAAAGACTGTGGAAAATCCACACATGTGATAGCAGAAATAAACTGGTTTAGCACATTTTCTGTTGTGTACTCTGGAAGTGCCCATGCATGTTCACTTGGAAATATGAGTTCTTCCCAATCTTCATTCTCGTATGGACATTCGAGCCACCATAGATTCTCTATAATAGGTTGAGTTGGAGGGTAAATGGTGATCTTCTAAATAGAGATACCATTCGAGATGGTCATTTATCCTTCTCTACAACCAATAAATGCATTGGTTGTGTCTAGCCAAGGTCTTCCCAAAATGACAGGATGGCCTTTGGCAAGATCCTTTGAATGAATGACAAGAAAATCTACGGGGTACTCCCATGAGGCTAAAGTGACCATGACATCACCTAAAATTCCTTCAGGTATAACCCTAGTCTTATCTGCTAATTCCAAAATGGTTGGGGTAGGTCGAAGAAGAGGTTGTAACTATAATTGTTCCAAGGTAGTAGTGGTCATAACATTGATGGTTGCCCCCAGTTCTATGAGAGTGTTTCCAATGGAGACCTCATTAATAGTTATAGTCACTACGGGGTTTCCTGGATTCCCATATTTTGCTATTTTTTGCTGCTCTGGTATGTATTCGGAAATTCCTCCTATCGAGTGTATTGTAGGGGGATCCTTTTGATTCCTACCTGGCTTCTTGATACACAATTCTTTGACTACCTTACTATATATTGGAATGTCTTTAATGTCCTGAAGCAAAGGAATCTTGACACAAAAAATTTTCAATTCATTCAAAATTTCAAATTCTGGTTAGGTGGTAGGTTTCTCGATTACCAATCGGTCTGGATAGGGAGGGACCTTCATAATTTGTGAAGGTTCATTTTGGGGAAGCTTGGGTTCTTGGTTCTTTGGGATAATAACATATTCCCACCTAGTGTCATCCATGGGTTGTTTGATGGTTTCTTCTTCTTCTTCTTCCTGGTTGACTACTAAAGGTCTCTGCCTCTCCATAACTTTTCCCGATCTTAGTTGAATTTATTGTAATGGAATAGGAGTGATAACATATGTCGGGAAGGACTGCATATCAACATTGTGAAGAGGTTCAGGGGGCTTATTATTGGGATTCAGCGCTGGTTGTGCCAGTAATAGTGTCGGTCTCGGGGTCTGGGGAGCTTGCATTTTGATATTGTAGTTGTTTTTGTTGTGGAATAGGAGGTAAAGGTGTTGGAACAAAACTTGGCAGAAGATGTGGAGTGTTTGGTGGGAACTAAGGATAAGGATGGTTGGACATAGTGATAGGTGGAGCTTGAGGGTTTCCTTGGTTATGTCCTCCTCTCCATCCTTGAATGCAAGGATGTTGGTATTGAGTAGACCAATTTTTCCAACCTGGTGAGTTCCACTGTTGTTGTTGATAATAGGGTGGAACTTGAGATTGTAGATCTGGGTATGTGGGTTGGTTCCTAGGCTTCCATGGCCTCCTAGGTGCATAAGAAGATTCCCTAGGATCTCCACTCCTATAGATAGCTAATAAACTGGGCAATGATGGAAATTTTTCAGTCACATGGTCTTCTATACAGAATCCACAAAATGAAATGTTATCTAATGGGAATTCCCTTGAGGAATGCTTCCTCCTGCATCTTGGGCAATATATGCTCATTGTTGCATTCTCCTCCTCCTACTTTTTTTTTTTTTAGGGTGTCCAATTGGGAACCTATTATGCTTAAGATATATGTCTTGAAGTTCTCTAAAAGGTTCCCTATCTCTTCTCTTGTGATACCACCTGAACTAATTGGTTTTAAGCTTCTATTGTAAGGGTCCTGAACATTCTTTCCTGTTTTGGCCCTACTCCTTGAGTAATTTTTACACATTTCACATATTTCAGTGAATGTTTTATGAGAGATGTCACTTGATGCCATCATGTTAAGCATCTCTAGATATTCTTCTGAAATTCCTTTAAGAAAAAGAGCCCTAATTGCATCCTCTGGGAGGTCATGGTATTTTGACTTCTAGGAGATATAACCAAATCTTTCCATATAATCTTTGAGGGTCTCGTCTTCTAATTGTTGTATTTTAAAGATGTCATTACGAGACTCTTTGGTCTTACAGTAGTCTTGTTACTTATTAAGAAAGATGTCTTTCATGGCTTCTCAATACCTAATATTGGATTCTACCAACCCCATGAACTATCTTAGTGCAGAGTCTTTGAGGGTGGCAGGAAAGAGTTTTAATTTCTGGGCATCTTGTATGTAGTTGTATCTCCTACACAAGATTTAAAATTCAAATAGGAAGGTTTATGGATCTTCACTATTTTTACCGTAAAAGGCAGGCAGTGATGAGAGAGGAATATTCTTCATTTTGACATTTGGAGTGGTGTCTAAAATCAGAAACCCAAAGGTAGTTTCGGTTTGGTTTCCAGTTTTTTCTTCCTCCCCATGACTTACATTGTTATGGTCTTCCTAATTATCCATATTGGCTTGATTTCCAAAAAGAGAGTACCTAGGTGGTTTTATCTTTGAATAAAACAAGGTTTCCCTTTGATGGAAAGGTCTTCCTAAGAATTGGATATATGGGACTCTACTTGAGCCGGTTGAGACTATTGGTGCCAAAGTTTCTGTGTCAGTTTGAGAGATAATTACATTCCCTGAACTACCAAACAAAATATTCACCTGTTCAAGGTCTATGATGTCCTTAAAATTAGGTTCCCCTAGTGGTGGTGTAAAAGCAAAGGTTGTATTGTTTGGTTCTATGGAAGACTCGAGTGGTCTTTCCTCCTTTCCTAATATGATTGATTCTTCAATTTATTGTTCTATAGTGCTCCCTGTGTTAGTTTCTTTAGAGACTATTTTATCTCTTTGAGTTGAGATAGCTTTTGTTCTTCGGTATCGGTCTATGGATTTTATAAGAGGAATGTTCCTTCCCCCAAAGAGATCGAAAGGAACCTTGGTTGAAAGGTCTGATTTTGATTTAATGTATCTACATTGTGGGTCTCTAGGCCTATTCATGAAAGAAAGCAAAAACAAAAAGAAAAAGCTACCATTTGGTTTCTAGGTCTATTCATAAACAAGAACAAAAAATAAAAACTACTATTGGGTTTGGGGGAACCTGCTATAGCATATGCGCAGGTTCTTACCTCTCTTCTTAAATCTCCCCCGCCACCAATCTAATGCTAAGGTCTAAGGATGATCTATTTCCTAACTACTTCTTACCTTAAGATAACTCCCCGGAAACGACGCCAAAAATGATGGGTGTTATATATGTACTAAAAACACAGTAAAAAACCTCAATTAAATTGTCACCCCAGGGTAAGTAAACTTAGAGTTGTAGTAAAATATATGCCAAAGGTAGAAGGGCTGGTAGAAGCATATTCTAACTAATGAAGGTAGCTATCTAAGGCTAATCTACTCAAGCAAAACTATCTAATGAGCAAACCCTACTAAGCAACTTGAAACTAGGTAACCTAAGTACTTTTGGGCCAAGGATTGATGGATAGTTCTAAGAAAACAAGTAAAAACCCTACTTGAAGCAAACAAGTTTATAACAATAAGCAAAAGCAACTATTTAAGCATAATAAACAAATGACAAAATCAAACTGCTTTAACTTGCCAACCTATATTCAATGAGTAACTACCCTATGAAAGCAAATAAATAAACAAGCAAGAAAAGATACCTAACTAACTTACTAATGCAATTAAACAAGTAAGCAAAGACAACTATCTAACCTACTAAAGAAAATAGACAAGTAAGCAAAGACAACTAACTAACCTAAAATAGACAACTAACTACTGCNAAGCAAAAGCAACTATTTAAGCATAATAAACAAATGACAAAATCAAACTTCTTTAACTTGCCAACCTATATTCAATGAGTAACTACCCTATGAAAGCAAATAAATAAACAAGCAAGAAAAGATACCTAACTAACTTACTAATGCAATTAAACAAGTAAGCAAAGACAACTATCTAACCTACTAAAGCAAATAGACAAGTAAGCAAAGACAACTAACTAACCTAAAATAGACAACTAACTACTGCAAGCAATCAAATTAAAAAATTTCATTGAACAACTATCTAGCCTAAGAGGCAAGTGGACTAAATTCTTAATTCAAAACTATTCCTAATTCATGAAAGGAAATATATTTTATTGAAAGCAAGAAAGACTAGCAACTAACCTTTAATCTATGATAAGCAAATTGTTCTCTAACCTATTAAAGAAAAATACTATCTATCCTACAACAACAATAAAACTATTTCATGATCTATGAAAGCAAGAAACTATATCTTCTGAGTTATGAAAAAAGGAAAAGTATCTCTTTTAATATATGAAAGCGAGAAAAATATTTCTTAATCTATGAAAACTCAAACATAATGTTGGTGGTTGTGTGAATGTCTCCGGTGTCGTATGATATCTCGATGGCACTTGACAACAAAGGAAAATTCAAGTGGTATAAGCTCAATATTGATCTCAATAGCAAAGTGAAAGGTATGGATTAAACAATTGTTATAGAGAAATACCCCTGCGGACAAGTGGATTATCTCTTGGATACTAGACCCCTAACTCCAAGACAGAAAGTTCTATTATGGACATTGACATTCCTTTATCATAAAGATAAACTATCAAAGAAGAAGAGGGAAGAAAGGAAAGTACCTTTTTTACTAACATTTTTCCTTGTTCATCTTGATCTCCAAGTTCAGTTGAACGTCCTGTGGTACAATAAGAAACAACAACAATACTTCCTTCTCTACTATGATTAGATTTATAATGAATCTATGAAATAAACAAGTTCATATACACAAAATTTAAAGGAAACAGGCCAAGCATGAATTTATATTAATGAGAACAAAGTGTTGCTTACAACCATGGATGTAGTGCAACAGCTTCACCAAGGTCCCTTTGTTGATACCCTTTCTCAAATAATCCACACACAGAATGATGATGCTTTATTGTTCATCTCCCTTATGAGATCATAAGTTAGATTCTTTCTCTATTCTCCAATTCCCTATCTTATGAGATCATAAGTTAGTTATAATTCTCAACATCCATCCCTCTTTTCACCACGAGAAGGCCTCCTTATATAGGCTTGGAGAGGCCAAACCACTTGAGATATCTTTGGGATAAGTTGAGGATTCCTCTCCTTCAGTTGTGGATCTTCCCTAAGATCATGCCTTGACCTCAGATTCGAATCCAACCACCTTCAGAAATTGAGGGGATTCTTCCCTGATTTGTCTCAACAAACCAAAACTCACTCAAAAAGGGTAGTGCTCCCCCAAAATGGGGCACAACACATTTTAGCACTCCCCCAAATAATCCCAGGGAGAGTTGGCACTCCCTAATAGTGTATAGGGGAGCGTTGCCTTCCAAAAATGATTTTTAAGTGGTTTTTTCAGTGGCAAAAGACTTGTACTCCTTGTGAACTAATTTCTCTTCTTCAAAACTAGTCTTTGAGGTGTCTTAAGTGTCCCTGTGATGTCATTCGAGGCACAACATAGGAAAGATGGTAGTATGATGTTTGTGACACTTGAGACACTTGTGTTCAATATGCGATACTTGCGGACAAGATATGACACTTACAACACTTGTAATGATGACACTTGCAACACTACTGAAGTGAGTAATTTTGATGTGTAACAGATTTCCCGCCAAAGTGCAAAGTTAGAAAACTTGATGATTGAAGTACTTTGTAGAATTATTCAAGCAAAGGTATGGATGCAGAGAACCCGATAGAAGTTGCACGCAACCATCCAACAAATATTATGACATGTTTCAAACCCAAGGCATGCATACCTATGCTTGGGTGATAAAGACTTCCAAGGTATGGCCGCCATAAAATACACTGTGGATCCATAATTATATTGATAAAAGGTATAGCCAATGAAGATACAATGTGGATCTATCCTCCTATGACCTAAACTGATCATAGCCATGAAGAATACATAGTGTATCTACGAGACAACAAGACATAGCCACGACCAATACAAAGTGGATCTATGTAACATTATATGTGTCATTGTTCAAAAGAAACTTTGCCGCAACCTGGGAAAAGTACATGTAAGAGTGATGACTCAACCCAGGTTCTTCTTACCGACCCCGATGTAGTATGAATCTAACCATGTGAATAGATGTCCTAATGTCGAACATGGCATAAACCACTTGATTACCGGTCAATGAGGTAAACCATTAACAAGCGCGAGGGAAATCACCATTGATGTCAATGATTCCCAAGGTACTCTAGTACATTCCAACGAATGTGAATGGATGAGCTAAAGTCGAACATCTATGGAATCATCCGATCAGAAGTCAATGATGTAAACCCATTTTCAGACGCAAGGAAGCCTGCCGTTGAGGCATGCAGGTCCCAAGGTACTAACTGGTTTCTAATTCTAGTTCCCGGATGATGTTTTGAGGTTGAGAGGAATAGACTCGTCGCAAGAGGGCCTTGATGTATTCCCCCATCAACAACATGAAACTGACACATAGATGTAAATTGGTAGATCAAATGAACATGGACTGACACGGGTATTGAAACACGGTATTTGTGATGGATGACTCTCAAGGCAGATACTTCCCTTGAACACTGGGGCACAACAGTAGAAACATGACATGGACCAAAACCATGATGATGCAATGGAAATAGTGACTTTCATTGGGTGACCCAAAGGAGTAAGGAAACTCAAAGGATTGGCTCAGTTCATAGGTTCAGCGGATTAAAATGTATGCAAAGACAAAGTGTCGTGTTCAAGGGTGACCATAAGGATTACTGGTAATGTTCTCAAAAACTGCTTGGCTTGCTTCCTTCAATTTTTTCCCCTATCCAGATAGACGAGTACCTCTTTTTAATTTAACGAGCTCGAGGAGGGTAACACATGCTTGATATGACTCACCTTTGGTAAGTCCTTCTTCCTTTGTTTAACAAACTGGAAGAAGTAAGGATTCAGTCCCATATGGGCCCTTCAATGTGTAATTGTTTAATGAGTCCAAAGAAGGTAAACTCGGTAGTTTTTCATATTTAGAGAGTCTAAAAATGACTTAAAGACAACTCCGGTGTTGTCCTTTTTCGTAATGTTAGTCTTGCGAGGCCGAAAAAGAGATAAATCATCACTCCAAAGACACCCTTTCAAACCTTTTAACGAGTGTGAAAGGAAGAAAGATCTCTTGGCAAGCTTTTCATGTTTAGAGAGTCTGAAAAGAGCTTAAAGGAGACACCAGGGGGTTCCTTTTTCGTATAACCATGTGAGCCCGAAAAAGAGATAAAATTATACTCGGTTGCATTCTCATGTATTTAGGAGCACAAGAAAGAACAAAGACTAAGCTGAGTATTCTACCCCCAACTTGAAATCTAGTGGCTTAACTCCATAATGATCATCAAAGGCTGGAGACATGGCCCCCAAGATTCAATTCATTCACCGACTTTGAGGTTGTCACAAATTTCTCTACTGGATGGAGAAAAAGGATATAGGTGCATGAAAAGAAGGTTTAAATACGAGACCTAACGAAAGACTCGACTCGACATCTAAGAGATCTGGCGAAAGACTCGACCTGACAGGAGAGGTGATTGTTTCATTTTTTAACGAGCTTGACATAGGAAAAGAACTATGCTCAAGGCTCCAGGTTTAGTCCCCAGATATCTGTTTCATTTTTACCGAGCTTTCTACAGAGAGGAAAACTATGCTCATAGCCTCTGTGTCATTTTTTAATGAGCTTGCCACATAGAATAGAAACTATGCTCATAGACTCTTCTTGATCATGGCTTCCAATAGGATAATGCTCTGGAAGGACAGCATGTCAAGGGAAAAAAATCGGTCATGACTTCCAAGAGATCTTCACTGTATGGAAGAAGAATGCTCCAGAAGGAACACATGTCGAGGGTCTCGTCAGGGGTAAGGATATCAGGCTCCAATAGCCCTATCAAAGATATCACCATGTGAACTACTGGATCTAAGTCATCGAAAGTTGAATTCATGGGAGATAATGCCACATAATTGAAATGTGGTGGGGGCGATACTTTATTCATATAAGAACCATTTAGGGAGGTAATCCAATCAGGACCAACGAACGAAATTTGATCAATAGTCACCATTCTTCCATCGTGAGGGAAAGATATCACACGAAAAGAGTGGAAACAATATCTTTCATGACATAGACATAATCCTGCCCAAGGAGTAAAGCGAAATCCAAGGGGTCTCGGACTACCATGGAATCAATAAAGACAGTTTTCCCTCCCAAAGTTACAGGAAACTAAGGAAGGGTCCCTAAAGGTTGACTGTTTCTTCTGTTAAAAGCTAACATATTTTGTGTAATTGGCACAAGATGAGGACATCCCAAAGCATGCCAAGAAACAGAGGATACAATACTAATGGACGCACCTTCATCTATCAGCGTTTGAAGAACGTTCTGACCACAAACCTATACTATAATCTAGAAAGGAATGAGAGGGAAGACGAGGTCCAATTAGCACACCCCAATAAAAAAGGATGGCCTCATTACTTGGAGGGGGTTTCACGAGAGAAGGAGGAATGCCCCCTAGCACGGTAGATTCTGTATCAACGAGAAAATCATGGGCAATATCGGGTTTACTCTCTAGAGGTAGAGTAGGATCGACCGATGATGGGATCATATCGACCACACTAGCACTCTTCAAAGGAAGAGTGGGATTGACCAATGATCTAACCGGAGAAACCACTTTGGCACTCTTTGGATGAAGGGTGGGACTGACCGAGGAAGGGACTGGATCAGTCACTTTGGCACTCTTCGAATGAAGGGTGGGATTGACCGAGGAAGGAACTGGATCAATCACTTTGGCACTTCTCAATGGAGGAGTTGGATCGATCGATGGCAGAACCAGATCGACCACTTTGACACTCCTCAAGGGAGGAGTGGGATCGACTGATGGTAGAATCGGATCGACCACTTCGGCACTCATCAGAGGAGGAGTGGGATTGATTGATGGTGGAATTAGATCGACCACTTTGACACTCTTCGGATGAAGGGTGGGACTGACCGAGGAAGGAATTGGATCGGTCACTTTGGGTTCACTCTGTAGATGAAGAGTGGGGCTGACCAATGATGGAACTAGATCGGCTACTTTGGTTAGTGGTTCAATCGAGGATGAAACTAGATTGATCACCAAATCAAATGGATTGACCAGAGATGGAACTAGATTGACCATTCCATAAACTAATGATGGGTTGGGGGAAATCCTACGATAACCAAATGGAAGTTGAAGATTTTCCAAAAGAGAAGAAGCCTCGTCCATGCGAGGACAAAGGTGAGAATAATGATCACCTTTGCATAACATACAAGGGAATTTGGCAATTTCCTTCTTCTTACCAACCTTAACGTCACTAGTTGACGAGGTATCACCGGCATGACCAGCAGGGGCCGATGATGTGGAGGACCACACTTCTAAGACCTTGGGAATACTAGGGAAATCCCTCTGAAAGTGGTCACCCTTACAAACACTGCAAGGGAATTTGGGTTTCAGATTCTTCATTTTAATCTTGTTGACCTCATCAACACTCCTAATATTATTAACAGTAGTTGGTTTCTTAGATCCAACATTTGATGTTTTTGGAGCCTTGGTCCTTTCTGGGTTCTTCTTCTTCTTCTCTTTTTGTTTCTTCTTCTTCTGATCAACCTGGCTACTTGCTTTAGAGCTTTCACTAAGCGAAGAAAGAGAAAGGGAAGGAGACTTAATGGGTGAAGAAGGAGAAAAGTCGACAGGAGGTTGATGTGTGGGTGGTGTACTGACATCTAAAATGTTAGGTGCATTTGAATCGCTGGGAGGATTCGAGATCACCAGAGTGGGGAATAACCAAACCGGTAATCTGATGGTGAGTCCCAGAAGACTCAGTGTGGCAATGTACAGAGGACCAAAGTTTCCAAAATAAGGAAAGGTGTAAGGTTCCTCGAGACAAGGGGTTCCTCCATTAGTACTCTCAGGATTTGATGCCATTAACACTAACTCGAACTAAGGTCCACTAAGTAACAAAAACAACACACGCTATGAATCTGAGAAGTAAACAATCAAACAAACCTTCCCACAATTAAACCACTAGTTGGTGATGAAATCCAACGTCGCAAGACCAAAATAGGAAGGGGCAGGGATAGAGCGGGTGGATCAATTACGTTGGTGACCTGCTTAACGGACTTACACCTTGGTGCAAGCTTGCACACAGTAAATGTGGATTTACCCTCCAAGGATTCTGAGTGAGTTTGACCAACGTCTGTTCCAGGTACAGTGAGACTTCCCTTCACCGTCACCTCATGTAAGACCCTAAAGATTATGGATACTAAGGTCACCAACTTGCAATCAGCCCCTAGGAGGGTACAATTGACAGTCCATTCTGAATGTATGGGTAGGATAACAAGTCCAAAATCAACTCGAGAGGCTCCCACACATAATCGTGGGTATGCCCTCAAGTGACCCCCAATATACAATCTGACTACTACAAACGGTTGAACCATGGAGAGATAATCTTCGTAACTCTCTCAAACATGACCTTGTGCATAACCCCTGTGTGAGAGGGGGATTCCAGAAATCCTATATGAAAATTGGATTTTCTCTCCCTATCGCAAGATGCTAATTTTGTTTGATAGCTTTGGAAAGTTATCCTTTCAACCTATTCCAAATCCCTACACCATAAGATAATGTAGGTTTGCTTAACAAAAATGTAAAAAGTCTGATAAATTTTAGTTTAGCGTTGATTTTAGTGGTTGTTGTTTACTCATAGGTGTATGAGAGTGAAAACTGATGATATTATGACTCAGTTCCCAAAACATGCATAAGAAATGATAAGTAGTCTTTTCTTTCGATGAATGTCTATTTAAGGGAAGGAGAAGGATTTTCCTTTCACTTTCAAACACTAAGATGCAATGACCTCAAGAAATAGTCCTCAATAAGGAATCCAATACAATGCTAAAATGTTTATATGTGACTGATAATCAGTTGATGTAAAGCTTCCTATGTTAATCAAACTTCAATAAATGTGAGATTTAAGCAACCGAAAGAAAACTTCACATAAAAAAAACACACCCCTGTTGTGATCAAACAAGAAAAAGAAAACCAAAAACTCAAAAATAAGGAAAAAAGGCTTGGACAAGATGACCTCAAAGATCAGAAGGAAAAGTACACAATACCTTTGAATCTCCTTACAAAGTTTTCACTCAATCAGATAAATGAGAAGAAAAAGACAAATTGACTCTAAATCGTCAAGGACAAAGAGTTATTGCAAAGTAAGGACAAATGTCAAAAAATCCAAACAAAAGGTGATGAATTCTTAGAAATCAGGTGTTCAAGGCCAATGACAAAGATGCACTAAGGATGTAAGGACTCCTGAGCAAGTGGCAAAAGCAAAAAATGAACTCAGAGAATGAAAACCCTGGAAGATTTCTCACAAAAAAAGGGGTAGCGCTCTGGTGTAAAGGGCACTAGAGCATTCCAACACTCCTTATAATACCAACTGGGAGTGTTGGTGCTCTGATAGCAAGGGAAAGGGAGCGCTAGGCTTCAAAAGTTCAGACAAATGCCCAGAAACTCAAAAAATTAAGCAAACTCAGTCAATCAAATTGAATATGATGAAATCAAGAGCCAATAAACCATATATAAGAATCAAAGGGATAGTATGGAGAAGGTCAAATAATGAGAAAAAGCCAATACAAGACCTTGGAAAGGAAACAAAAAAATCAGAGCTCCTCCCCAGTGGAGTCACCAATTTTTATTACATAGAAATCCCCCTGCGAACAAGTGGATTCTCTCTTGGATACTAGACCCCTAACTCCAATACATAAAGTGTTATTATGCACACTGACATTCCTTTATCATAAAGCTAAACTATCAAAGAAGAAGAGGGAAGAAAGGCAAGTACCTTTTTACTGACATTTGTCCTTGTTCGCTCCAGGCTGATCTTGATCTCCAAGTTCAGTTGAAGGTCATGTGGTACAATGAGAAATAAAAACAATACTTCCTTCTCTAATATGATTAGCTTTATAATGAATCTATGAAAGAAACAAGTTCATATACACAAACTTTAAAGGAAAGGCCAAGCATGAATTTATATTAATGAGAACAAAGTGTTTCTTACAACCATGGATGCAGTGCAACAACTTTACCAAGCTCCCTTTGTTCAGACCCTTGCTCAAATAATCCACACATAGAATGATGATGCTTTACTTTTCATCTCCCTTATGAGATCATAAGTTAGATGCTTTCTCTATTCTCCAATTCCCTATCTTATGAGATCATAAGTTAGGTATAATTCTCAATATCCATCCCTCTTTTCACCATGAGAAGGCCTCCTTATAAAGGCTTGGAGAGGCCAAACAACTTGAGAGATATTTGGGATAAGTTGAGGATTCCTCTCCTTCAGTTGTGAATCTTCCCTAAGATCATGCCTTGACCTTAGATTCAAATCCAACCACCTTCAAAAATTGAGGGTATTCTTCCCTGCTTTGTCTCAACAAACCAAAATTCGCTCAAAAAGGGTAGCGCTCCCCCAAAATCAGTAAAAAAGTGTTGTAGCACTCCCCCAATGAATCCCATGGAGTGCTAGCACTCCCTAACAGTGTATAGGGGAGCCCTGCCTTCCAAAAATGATTTTTAAGTAGTTTTTTCAGTGGCAAAAGACTTGTACTCCTTGTCAACTGATTTCTCTTCTTGAAAACTAGTCTTTGAGGTGTCTTAAGTGTCCCTATGATGTCGTTAGAGGCACGACATAGGAAATATGGAAATATGATGTTTGTGACACTTGCAACACTTGTGGTCAAGATGTGACACTTGCGGACAAGATGGGACACTTACAACACTTGTAATGATGACACTTGCGACACTATTGAAGTGAGTAATTTTTATGTGTAACAACAATCCAATGAGAATTTAGCCATGACAAAAGAAATTGTCAATTACCCTGCAGATTCATTTATTAACCATCGAAAATACAACGAGATCATCATTATACTTCTATACTACATAAGCAAAACTAGATTCAACCATTAACTAAGAAATATAATTGCAATTTAATTATAGAAAGAAAATTACATAAATTGAAAATTATGCTATGTCTACTCTAAAAATTCAAGCTGCAATAAGAAAATGCTTAAAAACATAAGTTAAAACATGACATTAAAAAAATAAACTAGCAACTACATTAATCAACAACTATCTAAGCCAATTCTACATAAAAATGAAATGAGCAAGCTATGATTAAAAAATGAAATTGATCTTATCCATCCATCAAATCCTTGTCGAAGAAAGCTCAAAATAAAAACTTTGTTATATTCTAATTAAAACTTTGTTTTAAACTTGATTATAAAATCATAAATAAAGACGTAATCTAATATCTAATTACACATGGGGTTAGTCTAGGGATCTGCAGATCCATTCCTAATTACAATATTAATGCATGCTAACACAATTCATCATACTAACCTGCAAAAGAGAGTCAAAGAAATTAAATTGCAACAACAAACTAATTAACATAATAAATAATGCATGTACAGGAAAATAAAGAGAACAACTAAACTATGAAATGCATAAACAAACACAAAGATAGTTACCAGACTATTGGTGGGTCCCCCAACAATTTGTGGTCACATTCTAAAAGCACACCATGAACTCAGCAATTTGAATTCACCATGAAAACTCAAAAACGCACTTCTTGTATAATTTGGCAATGTAAAATGGAAAAGCATAGTAAAAAAGTATTTCTACCTATCAGACTGATGATTATGCTACTTAACTTATGTCTGGCCACCTAGGTGGTAGTTATAATGTTTACAATCCAAGTGGTCGACCACAGGAGGGTCAAACCACTTCTAAATTCGACAATTTGCATTAAATGATGCCCTAACTGATAAAACAAAGAGAGCCAATAATCGCCCTCTTGAAAAACTAAAACTGAGTTGTTGGGAGCTCAGTAGCTGAAGGGGGCAAGCATGAACAAAACCCACGTTCCCAATTCGCCCATCACTGGCAGCCAATACCATAACCACCAAGTCTCCCTCTGTTTTTGTGCAATATGCAGTACTGGACAGAGTGTCGGATCGCGTACCGAAACGAGTGCTGGAAGGAGTATCAGACTGAGTGCCGGAAGTAGAAACGTGGTGCATTTTTTCCCTATAACACCAGAAAAATGTGAATTAGCTCTTGGTAATCATAAAATGTGATGAATTATACCCAATAATGACATTAAACATGAATCAGACGTACCTGGTGGAGATCATACCATTTTAACATAAAATTCTTCAAAAATCTCCTTCAAAATATGAAAAACGCATATGTACATGCGACAAAAGTGTATAATAACCATCATAAAAGTGATCATATCTCGGGCCCAACACGTGCGAACCATTTTATTTTATTTTATGTGATAAAAAACCTTTAATTTAACTATGATGAATGTGAGGAAATGTTTCTTATCTTTTTCAAATATGTGATGTGTGAGGTTCTTGGTCATCTCTCAGGAATTCTCTTTAAAAACATTTTATTTTATTTTACTGCAATCTTTATATTTCCTTGAATATCATGGTGGACTTTCTCAAAGTCCTATATTATTTTGAAAATCTATAATTCCAAGAAAATATTGAAACAAAGAGGAATACCACCTCCATAAAAAGGTAGGGGGATTTGTATCCCCGTGAGGTTTTTGTTTCGGTCATAACGGATTCAAGCGTCAACATTTTTGGCACCATACTAGGGAACCAACTGAAAATTTGAAATCCGGTTTAACATCTTTTGAAAGATATATGACTTTGTCCCAGGTTGATCATCCCCACCTAGAAATTGGATTAAATAATCAAAGAAGCATCTTGCATCAGTTATATAATCTGGTAATAATGACAGATGAGACCATGAAATAATTGGAAAGATCTTGGCATATATTGTTCCAAGAAGAAGAAAGAGAAATCCTCCATAGACAGAGGAGATGCAAGAGACAAGACTGAAGAAAAGAAAGACAAGCTTGAGGAGCACAAGAACAAGGTCATAATTGAAGTTGGGTGAATACAAGGGATCCATTACCAGAAGTAAAACCAAGCAAATCTATATTCTAAGAAGTGGAAAACATATTCCTGAAGTTTCTTTGGACATGGAAGGAAGAAATGAACAACCACAAAGAGAACCTCATGAAGAAAGATAAGGTTGTGGAGAAGGTGGTGGAAGAAATCAAGAAGACCTAATAATTGGAAACCGAAGAAGAGTAATAGATTCCCCCTCAAATATTCAAGGTGAGCAACATGACCTCCCTGTTTTCCCTAAGGTTACCTTGAAATAATTTTTAGGAGACAGAACAATTGATTCCAAAAGACACCTTAATTTATTTCTTGATGTTTGTGATTTTCATCGTGTTGAATATGACGATGTGATGGTAAGGTTATTTCTTAAAACCTTATCAGGACGAGCCTATGAATGGTATATGACATTACCCACTAGGTCAATCGGTTCATTTAATGACCTCAAAGCCATGTTCCTGACTATGTTCACTCCTCCAGTTGCATATCATACCCTTCTCACTAATTTTACCCAGATTGGTTTGAGGAAGAATGAGAGAATACAATATTTTAATCTCAAGTTCAATAAAACTTTGAGTAATATTCCAGAAGATAAAAGACCTAATGACCCAGTGATACTTGGTTGTTATAAGAATGTGATGCCCCTAAATGTAAAATATTCTATCATAACATCCGAGATGGATACCTTGGTGGAAGCAATTATTATGGCCATCGAGATGGAATAAATTATGGTTGAAATAGGTGTTGACGTCAATATTATCCTGGGAAAAGTATAAAGGTAGCTGGGAGGCCTAAATATTGGTGATCAAGGAGCCTCTAACTCAAGAAAGAATGAAGAGAAGAATCCACGATCGATCCAAAATCAAACAATTGGAGGAGGATTTGTTAAGGGAACCATACCAGATGTGAAGGTATACCCTATTGCATCAAAAGAAACTAAGCAAAGAATTGAAATTGCACAAATGAATTGAACCATCAGGAAAATGCAAAATGAGATAACCAGATTAAGAAGGGGGGATAATTATTTAGAAAATCTGAGAATTCTAGTCCAAGAGAAAAAAAATAACCCTCCCCAAGAAAACAGAGTGAAGTTTGAAAACATTGATAATCAACAAAGACAAAGGGTTCCCAGGAAACCAATCCCAAATGCAATTGTGTTGGATAATATATATGATGAGCAAATGGTTGAGAAAGGAAATGATTATTTACCTGATGAAAGTTTTGAAACTGTACAGATGGACGGATGTGAGATGCCCATGTATATATTTGAAGAAAGTGACAATGACACTGACTCGCAAGAGAATGTTTCCCAGACGTGAGCGTTTGTAAATAAATCCAAAAATAAAAATGATTCTGAAAAGGAAAAGGAAAGAATTAAAGAAGAAGATAAAGAAAAGGTGAATGAGAAAGAGGCAAATGAAAAGGTGACAGATAGTGTTGAAAGCAAGAAGAAACACCTAGTGTCAAACCCTCCCCAGATGAAATACAATGTTGTGGACGACTTGAGTAAGATAAGGATAACTCTTCCTTTTACAGAAGTGGTAAATCTCCCTCAACAAAGGGAAAATATTTTGATATTGTTGGATGATCCATCTAGAAGAATAGAGGTTTTTGTTATAAGTCCAAAACAAATCGAGAACACATCAATCGTCAAGTTGAGAGGTAAAATCCCACCTCTTTTATATTTCAATTGAAAATCATGATG
This sequence comes from Picea mariana, assembly GCA_032191745.1. Classification (NCBI taxonomy): domain Eukaryota; kingdom Viridiplantae; phylum Streptophyta; class Pinopsida; order Pinales; family Pinaceae; genus Picea; species Picea mariana. Next base: position 392,599 of record JASDQU010100496.1, on the reverse strand, counting down.
TTTCACTTCATAATTGTTTAGTTGACACTGATGTGACCAATAATATTATGCCACTAGAGGTCATGGAGGCATTGGGCATGAGTTGCACCAACTATTATGAAACTAGTGAAATTATATATGCAATTGATTCCAGACAAGTGCCAGCTTATGGTGAAATCAAATATTTTTATGCTTGGATCACGGGGACTCACCATATTATTACAGTTTTCAATATTGTTGTGGTAGATCTTCCTCCTGCATATAGAGTTGTCTTAGGAAAATATTGGTCGTCTATGATCGGGGAATACATAATGAATGATGGAAGTTGCATGATGCTACCAGATAAAGAAGGAGCAATGATTAAGGTCCTTCATGAACCCATGAGACCCTTTTCCTTCAAAAATAAGGATAATGAACTAATGGAAGATTATATCGACGCTGGAATCGGAAACTATGATATCCTATACATGGAGTAGATTGAAGACATGGAGAAAATTCAAGATATGGAGAATCAAAAGCATCAGTTTGAAGGTTATTGGAGGATGTCATTTGATGGAGCTTTATCAAGTTTCGAGAGTGGATTTGGAATCATCCTTATAAACCCAATAAATATTGTACATCCACATGCTATCATACTTGAATTTGCATGTACCAATAATGAGGAAGAATACGAAGATTTGATTCAGGAAATGATTATTGCATGAGAAATTAATATAGAACATCTAATTGTGACAAGTGACTCCAAGTCGGTAATAAATCAATTTACCTATAGATATAAGATTAAAAAGAAAAGAATCAAGTTATATTTAAAAAGAGTTAATGAATTAATGGAAGCCTTGAGCTCTTTCAACATTTATTTCATCCCAAGGGACAAAAATCAAAAGGGATATTCATTAGCTTTGGTGGCCTCACTGTCAAACCTGGATGATGTTCAGAGAAAAACAACTTTTCAAGTAAAAATAATATTTCGACCTTTTGTACCTGATAATCAGGAGTATTTACAAGTATTCTAGAATGATGACGAATTGGAAATTTTTTTGATGAATGATGATGAAGATGAGGATAATCACATAATTTTTGTCTCAAGGAATTGTATTCAATATGAGTCTCTTTTTACAAGAGACGATCATGCTAAAAACCTCCTGGAAGAAGCATCACTCCAAAAGGTCCAAGAAACAAGAAAAAATAATATTGGAAATGATAGTTCCCCAAAATGCGTCAATTTGGGAGTTGATTGCATAATTGATGAAGTTGATCAATATGTTGCATTATTTATAGAATATATTGATTTGTTCGCATGGAGTTATGATGATTTGAAGGCATATGATAAAACAATATTTCAACATATTATTCCCTTGAGAGAAGGGGAAGCGCTTGTCAAGCAGAAGATAAGGATAATGAACCCCAAATTAAAACCAATGGTAAGGGTTGAATTGGAGAAATTAAATAAGGTTGGAATAATATACCCCATTAGACATTCTTATTGGCTTTCAAACGCCGTGATAGTGAGAAAAAATACTGGGGAGATGTGTGTATATTTCAGGGATCTTAACAAATCAAGTGTAAAGGATAATTATCCTTTGCCTAACATGGAGTTTCTTCTCCAACAGATCACGGGATCAGCCTTCATGTCCATGTTATATGGTTTTTCTGGGTATAATCAAGTCTTGGTTGTTGAATAAGATAGAGAAAAGACAACTTTCATAACACCTTGGGAGACATATGCATATGCTCAGATTCCCTTTGGTTTAAAAAATGCAGGAGCTACATTTCAAAGGTATATGGATCATGATGTTGATGGATTGATAGGAAAATTCATGGTGGATTATCAAGATGACTTAATAGTACACTAAAAAATAAGGAACGATGACATCCATCACCTGAAGAAAGTTTTTGACAGATGTAGGTTATATGGTGTTTCCTTAAATCCAAAGAAATGTTTATTTGTTGTAACTCAAGGAAAAATATTGGGTCATATTGTGTGAAAGGAAGGAATATATATCGATCCAGAGAGAGTTAAAAATATAAATGAACTCAACCCCCCATCATCTGAGAAGGGATTTCAATCATTCTTTGGCAAGATCAACTTTATATGAAGATTTGTCCCTGACTATGTAAGTATTGTAAAGTCGATCAATTTATTGTTGAAAAGGGATCAAAGGTTTGAATGGACCATGGTCCACGGATACACAAGAAGCTTTTAATAATATAGAAAAATGAAAACACTACAACTCCAGTCCTCATTAGCCCAAATTTTCAAAGAGAATTCATTATTTATTCGTTCACTACATAAACTATTGTTGCATCTATTCTTACTCAGAGGAATGCCAAGGGTGAAGAATTTCCTATTAGCTTCATGAGCAATACCCTTCATGATTATGAATTGAGATGTTCAAAATTGGAGAAACAAGCCCTATCTCTTGTGAAAGTGGTGGATTACTTTCAGAATTACATACTAAATTCTCATGTCATTATGTATGTTCCATCCTCTCTTGTGAAGATGTGTTTAAATCAACCATTGAGATAAGGAAAATGGGAAAACTAGTTGGCGAAGATTCAAGAATATAATATTGAAATTAAACCTTTAAAGGAAATTAAGGATAGGGTTTATGTAAGCTCATTGAAAATAGTTATTCTTTGGATGGAGTGATTTCAATCTCAGTAGGAGAACCCATGGAATATTCATAGTGGTATAGAGATATTGTATTATACTTGAGGTCTGGACAATTCTAGTCACTGTGAACCCTAAAGAGCGAAGAAAATTGAAGATGATGTTGAGTCAATATGTGTTGATCATTGATATATTGTTCAAGAGGAACCATGGTATATTGTTGAGATGTGTTGATGAAAGGAAAGCTCAATAATTGATGAAATAATTCCATGAAGGTATATGTGGTCGAAAATTTACACCTACCGCCACCACCCATAAGATAATAAGAGTTGGGTTTTATTGGCCATCAGTTTTTAAAGACTCAAATGCTACCATAAAGAAGTGTGTATCTTGTCAACAATTTTCAAGGAAAATGACAAAATATGCAATGCCATTACATCCTATATTTGTAGAACAACCATTTGTCCAATGGGGACTCGATTTTGTTGGACCAATAAATCCAAAGTCAAGCAAAGGACATAGGTATATCCTCACCGCTACAGATTATTTTACAAATTGGTCGGAAGAAATAGCATTAAAAAGGGTTGATTCTTAAGAGTTGATTAAGTTTCTCAAAGATAATATTTTGTCAAGGTTCAGTGTCCCAGAAAAATTCATTACTGACAATGGCTCGATTTTCATTGGCTCAAAATTTACAGGATTTTGTGTAGAATATGGAATTGTTATGGGGAATTCATCAAATTATTATCCACAAGGGAATGGTTTTGCAGAATCCACTAATAAGACACACATTCATATATTGAAGAAAACTATTAATAAGAACCAAAAGAATTGGCATTTGAAGTTGACTGATGCTTTATGGGCAAGCATAATGACTCTGAAAGACAACACTAGGATGTCTCTGTACACATTGGTTTATGGGAAAGAAGAAAAAATGTCAATTAGCCTCGAGCTAAATTCCTTGAATTTTGTAGTTAATACAAAGGATGCAGGAGATAGTTCACCTATGAAAAAGAGAGTGAACCAATTATTGAAATTGGAGGAAGAATGAAGTAAAGCCTTGAATAGAACTTCTCAAAGACAACAAAGTATCAAAAGATATTTTGATCAGAATGAAAGCATAAATAATTTTCAAAAAGGTGAACTATTGTTACTCTGGAACAAAGCTAAGGAGAAACCATCGATGCACACAAAATTTGAAGCAATTTGCGTTGGACCATATATCATTGAAAAGATCCTGGGTTTTAATTCTTATATGCTCAAAGATATGAAGGGTAAAATGTTAATGCTTCTTGTTAATGGGAAACATTTGAAAGGTTTCTTCACCTAAAATTTTCTCATTTCCTTGTACACAATTTTTCATTTACTTAGTTTGTATATCCTTACCTTTTTATTCCATAGCCCAATGGATGGAAGCATCTGGCCATGAAGATTATGGATTCTTGAAAACCCACAGAGGGTTATCATCCCATAGTTGGATCCAATTGTTGAGATCATTTCCTATTTTCTGGTTTTCCTTCCCCGTTGTATCATCCCCCAAAACAAATTCCATTTATTTTCCCTCTTCTACACCTCCCCTTGTTTCCCTCTTTCTTTTATCCTTTCTTCTCTCCTTTTTCCAGTTACTATACTTAGTCATATTTTAGTGATCAACAGGTTTGAGGGTTGGAAAGTTGGAGTACCTTCATCTCCATCCACTTGCCCATGTCATAAGTACATTGCTACACTTAGCCATTTTTCAATTGTGTGGGTTCACGGGTTAAAGCCCTCATCCTCCAAGTTCTGTAACCTTCACTTTGCATCCCAAGTTTCATGATCTACATTTTGACCATCATATTTGTTGTGGGTGTCTAGCTCCAAAGTATTTTATTTCTTTTGCATGCAAGCCCAAAAATAGAGGACATTCTAAAACAACAGTTATTAGAAAAGAAGGCAAGATGTGAAGCCTTGGAAGAAGAGGTAGTAAAAACCAGAAAAGAGATGGAGAAGTTTAAAGCATTGTATCTCCAAAATCTTCCAAGCATTAAAGCCTCAACAGAACTAAATGACATTCTAAGCAAGCAAAGATGTCCTTTGTTGAAGACTGGTTTAGGCTATGTAATTGGTTCAAGAAGCAAATGGACAGAAAGCAAAGAGCCAGTAAATATGATCAAGTTCCAACTCAACAGACAATCAAACCATGTGAGTACTCTCTCACCAAAAGCTAATAAAGATAAGATGATCCCTGATAAAAAAACAAAGATATCAGAAGATGGAGCAACAAATACCAAGAAGAAGGGCATTCTTCAGGTACCAAAATTTCTTCCATGGTTATTTTTTTTACTACTCTAATTTTGGTCATAAGATTGCAAATTGTCAAATTAAGTTTAGAGACATGCAACTGAGGAGATCAAGAAATAAACAATCTTTGCAACATAGAAATAAACAGCCAATGAGTATACAAAGTTGCTCAAATCACTTTGACCTATTGAAAAATGAGCTCAAATGCTACAACTGTCATAACTTCGGCCACAAAGCTACAAACTACCATCTGAAGAATTACAAAGCAGATCCAAGGATAAAACCCTTAGCCAAAAATGCAAGCACATGGAAAAAGAAAGATAGTGAAAATTGTGGTCTAGTACTTTCATATAAAAAACAAAAACACCCCTGGTATATAGACAGTGGATGTTCCAAGCACATGACTGGAGACAAGGATAAGTTTATTTCTATATGTAAAGCCAAAACAGGAAATGTGACCTTTCGAAATGATGAACCGGGTAAAATCAAGGGTAAAGGGATGGTGAGTTTAAGTAATGGCAAAGGAAAAGCCCAATATGTCCTTCATGTAGATGGGCTGAAACATAATTTGATCAGTGTAAGTCAAATGTGTGATAGAGGATGTGAAGTGGTGTTCACTTCCAAATATTGTAAGATAAATTCTATAAACTCAGGACAAGTGGTGGCTAAATGCATAAGGACAGATAATAATGTATATGTACTGGAAGAAGATAGAGAAGAGTGTCATCTAAGAAAACATGATGAGAGCTGGTTATGGCATAGGAGACTTGGAAATCTAAAATTTGACCACTCAATCAAGCTCAAAAATCTTGAGGCAATAAAAGAACTTCCAAGAATATCAAAGCCACAAGATTCTGTGTGTAAACCCTGCCAAGTAGGAAAGCTAACCAAGACACAGTCTAAATCCAAGAACTCTACTTCAACAGAGAAGCCACTCCAATTAGTTCATATGGATTTATGTGGACCATCAAGACAGGAAGGCACAAGGAAGGAAAACTACTTCATGTTGATCATTGATGATTACTCTAGACTCACTTGGGTTGCTTTTCTCAAAGAAAAAGTTGAATCATTTGATAAATTTAAAATATTTAAGGCTTTAACTAAGAATCAAACAGATAATAGATTAAAGGTTGTAATATCATACAGAGGAGGAGAATTTATGTCAAGTGATTTCAAGGAATTCTGTGATAAACATGGGATCAAAATAGAATACACAATCCCAGGAACTCCACAACAAAATGGAGTAGTTGAGAGGAAAAACATAACAATTTAGAAAATGGTCAGGTCAATGATGAATGAGAAGAACATTGGTCAAACCTACTGGGTAGAAGAAATACACACATCAATCCATATTATTCACAAATCTCACCTTAGACCACACAGTGACAAGACACCTTATGAACCGTGGCATGGAAGACTTGCTTCAATCAAACACTTCAAATTCTTTGGGAGTAAGTGCTACATAAAGAATAATAATGAAAACCTTGGAAAGTATGATGACAAGGCTGATGAAGGTATATTCTTAGGGTATGCTACAAAAAGTAAAGGATACAAATGCTATAATAAGAGGTTGCATAAATTGGTTGATTGTATTGACATAAAATTTGATGAAGGAGTCCCAATAAGAGAGGTGAGAAATATTGAAACAACAACAGAGAATATAGTTGAAGTTGAAGATGAACAGGTCCAAGAATCAGAAAAATAAGAATATGAGTCAGATGAAGATGCACATACTTAGGCAGACTCAAATCAGTAGACATCATCAAATCCTTCCTCCAGAATTACTCAAAAGAATCATCCTCCAAGTCAGATAATTGGTGAAAAAGACAAAGGTGTACAAACCAGGAGAATTATAATCAAAGACAACGAGAGATTGCATATAGCCTTCATATTCATGGTGGAACCCAAGAACTTCAATGAATCCATTGAATATGAAAATTGGTTAAAATCAATGAATGAGGAACTAGATCAGATTGAGAAGAACAATACTTGGGAGCTTGTTCCTAGACCTGCAGATAAGAATGTAATTGGCTCCAAATGGGTGTTTAAGAATAAAATGAATGAACAAGGACAAATTGTTAAGATTAAAGCTAGATTGGTCTATAAGGGGTATGCACAAGTTGAAGGACAATATTTTGATGAAACTTTTTCACCAGTGGCAAGATTGGAAGCCATCATAATGGTTCTAGCTTATGCATGTCATAAGAACTTTAAATCATATCAGATGGATGTTAAGTCAACTTTTATTAATGGAGACCTAGAAGAAGAAGTATACATGGAGAAACCTGAAGGATTTTCACTAACAGATAATCCTAACTATGTATGTAAGTTGAAAAAGGAATTATATGGACTGAAACAGGTACCACGAGCCTGGTATCATAGACTAAACAAATTTCTACAGGACAAAGAGTTCAAGAAAGGTATTGTTGAAAGTAATATATATATAAAGTCTCAAGGTGATGATTTATTAGTTTTTGTGGTTTATGTAGATGACATTATCTTTGGATGCACTAATGACCTTTCAGTTCAATGGTTTGCTAATTCAATGCAAACTGAGTTTGAGATGTCCATGATACATAACTGTCATAATTTCTTGGTTTACAAATCAATCAGAGTTCTACAGGGATATTTATCTCTCAAGAATAGTATTTGAAAGAGATGTTAAAGATGTTTCAGATGGAATATTCCTCTCCTATTATTACACCTATGGTGGTTGGTTTCAAGATTAGTAAAGATGATATTTCACCTGGTGTTGATCAAAGAACATATTGATCAATGATAGGCAGCCTTATGTACATCACATCATCATGTCCTGATATAATGTAAGTTGTTGGCATGGTAGGTCGTTATCAGTCTGCCCCTAAACAAATTCATTTAGCAGTTATCAAGAGGATATTCAAATATTTGAAGGGTACAATGACTTATGGTCTTTGGTATCCTAAAAATAAGAACTTACAATTAACTGCATACTCAGATGCTGATTGGGCAAACTTTTTGGATGAGAGAAAGAGAACCAATGGAGGTGCATTCTTCTTAGGTGATTCATTAGTAGCATGGATTAGTAAGAAGCAGGGATCTATTTCATTATCAACTATAGAGGCAGAGTACATTGTTGTTACTACTTGTTGCACTCAGATTTTATGGATGATACAAACTCTCACAAATTTGAAGGTAACTTATACCGATCCAATTCCACTTCACTATGATAACACCAGTGCCATTAGTGTCTCGAAGAATCCTGTTGTCCATTAAAAAATGAAGCATATCCCAATAAAGTATCATTTTATCAAAGAGAAGGTTACAAACAGAGTTGTTCAGCTGAATTATATTCCTTCCACAGAAAAAATTGCAAACATATTTACTAAACCCCTAGCCAAGACACCTTTTGAATATCTTCGTCAGAAGCTGGGTGTCATCCCTACTCACACCTAAGAGAGTCCATTCTGTCAGGGGGAGTATGTATTGGTTGAATAATTAATACCTCTGAAAAGTACTGCAATAGCTCAGGGGGAACATGTTTTCTTTGACATTGATGTCAAAGGGGGAGAAAAGGTCTGGTTTGGATGCTACAATTGGAGGTCTAAGAAGAATAGTGCAGCCTTTCAAGGTTTCCATCAATGCCAAAGGGGGAGATTGTTGGCATATTCTACAGGAAGAGTGTGCTTTTCATTGATGGCAAGAACAGAAGTGTCGCTATGCTGAGATCAAATCTCAGAAAGAAGCATAAGATACGAAGGACGAGAGAACAATATGTAGAGATCACTGCTCAGAAAGGAAAGAACAGTACATAAGTGAATGAAGATAAAATCTCAGGAGGGTTACGGACATCAGTCATATGAGTGACTGTGTGCTTAAGGATCGTTGGAGCATCATGACCATCAGATATGCAAGAAAATCAACGACATGAATAAATTGTGGGGAGTGAAAGAAGAATTAAAGAACTCGCTAGTTCTAATCTCACAATTGGTCTAGATTGTTAGATCTCGTAGACTTGGATATCGAGGACTGTGGTTGTTCCAACAAGTGATCAGTTTAAGTCGGATTGAGTTGTGACCGTCAGATGTGCAATCTCCATATCAACGACGAGGATAGATTATCGAGATTGAAAGGATAATTAAATATTGTGCTAGTCCCAATCCCGCAATTAGTCAGGACCGTTCGATCTTATAGCTTTGAAGATCAAAGATTGTGGTTGACTCACCAATAGTGCACGACTTCAAATTGTTGAGTTTGGTTGTCGAGTTAAATCACTCACAAGTTGTGGTTCTGCAATCATCGTCGACCGTTGATCTGCTTCGAGTGTCCTCACAGCCATTGAATCACATTTTAGTGGAAGGACAGGATAAGCTAAAAGGATTGAGAATTTGATTATCCAAATTCTCGTCAGTCATCGGGTCATTCTTAGTGGAAGGACAGGATAATCCAAAAGAGATGCATCGAAAAAAGATCGAGTTGTCGATCTAAGATCCTGATTAATGAACATGATTCACTTCACATCTAAATATGCGAGCATGTTACGCTCTGGAAACATTGATATTTCAAATTCCCAAAATGTGAAATTTCGTCAATCGTTGGATCATTCTAAGTGGAAGGATAGGATAAGCTAGAAGAGCTGCATCACAGATAGATCGAGCCATTGATCTAGGATCATGATCGACGAAAAAAATTCACTTCGGATATAAATATGTGAGGAGGTTATGCTCCGAAAAGTTTGAGATTTGAAAAACACGAAGCCTGAAAATCTGAAATGAATAAGGACCATCGGATCTGGGGAACATATGATGACCATTAGGTCAAGGAGATCTACGTCAGTAGACCATATCAGAAAGGACACATGGCATACCACGTCAGAATACCATGTCAACATGGACATGTGGCAGACCACGTCAGCAGACCATGTCAACAAAGACATATGGAAGATCATGTCAGAAGACCATGTTAGAAAGTAGACATGGAATAATTAGATGATGACATGTGTCAAGAGGAAACTGGATCATGCCATGTCAAAATGTGATGTCAATAAGTTACGTCACTCCGAAAGAATTACTTCGGGAGTTTAACCACTAGAAAATGACAAAATATCTGAAGTCTCGAATGTCTAAGTCTTGAAGTGGACATGAGACGTCAGATCTGAAAGATCACTTCGGGAGCATTCTCATCTGTTGATCTACTCCAGTGGAAGGACAGTGTAAGTTGAAATCTCTGAAGTCCAGAGACCTGAAGGAGATCTCGACCGTCGATCTCATGTCGGGTGCACTCTCAACCATTGGTCAAGATACAGTGGAAAGATAACGTAAGTATAATAGCTGAAGACCCGGAGTAAAAGGTGGTCATCCATCTCAACATTTTATTAAGTCCTGGCTCTCAGATTAAGCCTCGTAAGAATCAAATATGACGATTGATCTATTTCTACGAAATAAACGTAAACCATCTGATTTGTTCGGGAATTTTGATTCAAAAGTTTTGAAAGGTTTTAAACCCAAAAGTTCTGAAGGGCGAAATGTCAAAGTTACGACAATCATCTATTTCAGGAGATTGAATCGTGACCATTGAATTGATAAGTGCTCAAGCGCTCTTTAAGACTAGGCGTATGGTCACCGCCAGTGATCACGTGAAGGAAGGGGCTTAGAAGTCAAAGAAGCCATAATTGATTGGTTGTAATTGACAGAGAAGACAAAGAGCTTCGACTGCCAGAGAAGCTAAGGAATCTTAGCATAACACCCACTGATGATGAACACACTTAGCATAACCGCTAGAGATGACAAAGAGTTTCTATGATGATCAGGCATAGGACTCAATGTGAGAAAAATATGCAGAACAGATAAGTGAGGTTGATTCTCTGGTCAGCTATGCGGTGGGGAGGACGAGACGTAGTGAACAACCTATAGGGAAGAATAGTGATGCAGTGAAGAGCATGCAGAGGCATAGCGCATAGAATGTAGATGGGGCAAAGAGCATAAAATGCAGAAGAACAGAAAGCGCAAGGCATGCGTGTAGGAAGACACCGATGCAGAAAGAGTAGAGAAGGGTAGTAGAACAGTGATGAGACTGGTAAGCCATTGATAAATATTGTATCACTGTAATAAATTTCAGCAAGCAAAGATTTATATTTGAGGGTGCTAGGGAGGATTGTTGTCCTTAGAGTTTCAAGTGGGTGCTTGAACACAGGGATTTGTAGCTTCCATCTGGTTGCATCTAGAAAAATTAGGGTGGTAGGGTGGTGCAAAGGAGAAATATCATTCTCTTTTATACAGGTTGGTTCCTGTGTGACTAGAAGTTGGTGCTTCCATCCAGTTGGTGTTGGAACACTCAGGGAGTTGTTGCTTCCTTCTAGTGGGTGCTAGAGAAACTAGAGAGTTGGTTCTCTCAGCAAATTGTTTTTTGTAAAACGTAGGTTGTAGCCTCAAGAGGAGTTGGAGCTCATAAGAATGATAATGGACATAAAATAAAGATTACTTATCATATCAAGAAGAAGAGGTTTTTCCCTTTATGGGTTTCCTTAGAAAATATCTGTCTCTATATATTTTATGTGTGTGATTGATGTTGTATATTCTATTGCTTACTTCCTTGCATTATTGTGATCGTCATTGAGTGTTCTGTAAAGAGTTTAAAATGGGCATAATTGTTTAATCATAGTAACAACTAATTCACCCCCCCTCTTAGTTGTCCAACATGATCATCTCTACACATTCCACCTAAGTTTGTGTCATGTTCTTCTTTGCATCTTTTATCTACGCAATGACCTATGTTTCCCTCTTTTGAAGAGGTTTTATTTGAGCTTAACACTCCTTCTTCTGTGTCTGCACAACTATGAGTTCTGCCTGCAACTTCTTCATATCCTGCACTCCTTTGATGCACTTAGTGATCGACATTATCTTATTCCTTTGATTGAGGTCCTGGATAGTTGTGCTTATAATGTCTTCTTCTTGGTCCCACTGTTGGACCTGTTGATGCTCTTCCAACTTAGTCCCTAGCTGTGCTGCTTTATCGAACAAGTCGGTCGTTGTGCAGACTTGTCGCTCCATCTCCTCTATCTGCATTGTTGCTTCATGTTTCTTCTTCTCCATCACCTCTGGTGGAGTGGTAGGTATGAGATTATCTAGGAGGTTCTCGATCTCCTTCCTGTATTAATCGATTTTCTGCACAATCTGATCAATCTTCTGCATAGCTGTGAGCTTTGTTGTCTATGCACTCTTTGTAATTTTATCATAGGCTACGGCCAATCCCTGTTCCATCCTATCTGCATGGTATTTATCATATTTTGTCTCGAGATTGAACTTCTCAAGTACCAATCCCAACTCATATTGATTGTCCTTTGTCTATTGCAATTCTATTGCATCTGTGTGTGCGTGTGATTGTACCTCCTGTGCAACGTTGACTTGGAGTTTATACCTCAAGTTGGGCACACCCCCTTTCTTCTGTTGCACCTAGTTCTGACCAGTCCTTGGCTTCTTGGGAGTCATTTTGTCTTCTACAGGTGTTTGTTCATTCCCTAACTCTGCCTCCTTATCTGAGGGCATCTCTTGATTCAGAACTGGAATCCTCCAGTCATCATTCCAATCCTTGATGGCCATTTCTACATCCTCTTCCTTGACGTGGTACGCAGGTGTAGCCATTGGTTGTCAGGATCATTTCGTTCTTGGATCCACATTGTATGTCTGGTCACTTTGAGGTTGTCTATGCCCCAATACTGTGTGGCCACTTCTGGTGTAATCCGCCAAGTATTGACGATACTTTCCTGTAATTCATTGTAATATCCTTTGAACATGCCTGCATTCTCCCTTTTTTTCTTGGGGTATTGAGTGCTCCCCAACAATAGGTATCCTATTGCGTAGCAAGGAATGTATCTCATGGCAGAGAATGAATACTTAGGCTCCTTCCATCCGACCAAGGCGATCAAGACAAGTAGCCACGAAGAGTGAAATTTTGTCCCTAGGTCCTACGCATCCTTGCAGTCTTCCAGAAAAAGATTCAACAAGTATGGGGCCCAGCTAAGTGTGGTTCCCTCTGCACACTATGCTGTAGTTGTGACAACCCCACTAGGGACTTCCTCCTTGCGACATTTTCTGAGTAACTTGCATGCCATGATTTTTGTGGCCATCCTTGTGGTTGCGTCACTAATGTGCTTAATTATGATTTTGTGCAACCCCCTTTCTGTACCATACTTCTTCTTCATTCCCTCGACCAGTGCCTTCTTGCATGTGTTGTTCAGATAATCCACAGTTGGTGTCATTTCGTCGTTGACGTTTCGAATCCGAATCAGGATTCATCATCAGGACTAATCGTCGACGACGAAATGACACCAACTGTGGATTATCCGAACAACACATGCAAAACTCCTCACCACAGAAACTTAAAAACAGCAGTGCCTTCTCCTTCATATTGACATCAAGGAACTACATGAGTGTCTCCCCCCATGTCAGAAGCCCTATGATGTATGCAGTGATATCTATGTCTACTGATACGGTTTGTTCCAACCACAGGTATCCTCCATGGGTGACTGCCAGCAGCTTCTTCACGCAGTTGTTTGCATCTCGGCCCCTCCCAAAGTGTGGGATGTACAACAGGCCTAGAATCTCAGTTTTGGCCAGAACGACCGCCCACTAGCTTGGTTGGTTAATTGGTTCACCAAAGGGTCCTATACCCACAGTCTTCAGGTAAAATTTCTTTGAAAATTCTGGGAACTTGTCCATGTCCATCACATCATGGTCTGAGTATTGCAATTTCTACACGTGGCCTAACATGTTTCCTATGATACATACCCCTTCTAGAATGCGCAGCAAGACTATGGTTGTGGCAGCCTTGTTGTGTGGTGATCATGGTACCGACTATTTTCTTTTGCGCTGTGGTAGTTGAATCAAGGTTCCAGCCTCCATTGTTCTCTCTTCTGCATACTCATCTACTCGGTCAGTGACACCTTCCACTGTTCCTTCATGTGGTTTTTTCGGTGTAGTTGTGTGTGACCTTTCTAGCATGGTCATTTATGCCTGGTTAGGGACCGTCCCATTAACTCTCGGGGCCTCTTCTAGATTTTCGGGGTGTGAATGATTGCCTTCATCCTCAACATGTTGGCCTTATCCCCCTTTTGGCACATCAATGTCCATGCCCACTGGTGATTTCTATTGGGTTTCCTCCACTATTGATGTGGGGCTTCCTAGTGTCATATCGGGCGATGAGATTTCAGCCACATTGACGACTTTTGGAGGATGAGGTGGTTGTTGTTCATTTCCCTATGGCTACAGTGGTGGTCTAACATTGCTTCAAGGTCATCTGCAAGTCTGGATCAACTCTCCCAATTTGGGTGGTGCAATGGTGGTAAAGATGCTATAGGCCGAGATTAGTGGCCTCTACAACCTCTACAAACTTCTCTCTCTACTCTGTATACTCTATCGCTCTATCATTTTCTCACTTTCATAATAACCTTCCCAATCCTATGTGTTGGTTTATATAGGAATCGTGTGAATCTTCTCGGAGACGTTAACCAAATTACGTTTTAATTAGACTGGCGCTTACTGCGTACTTTCCATTAAATTCCCTTGTCATCGCCAGTTGGCATGACTAATGCGGTGTCCCATCAATTGTTCTTCTCATTCAATTTTAATAGTCGTCATCTGTTGGTGCTTTATTTTTCGCACCCTCCATTTTCATTGTTTCAACCTTTTAGTGACCGTTAGTCCTTTCTTCGTCATGCTAGTGTTTCTGAGTGTGCTCACTCATTCTCTTTTTTCAGTGCACTACGCCTTTGTTACTATCTTTTGATGTTTGGCGTGGTAACCCTTTGCAGTTTTTTTTTTAAGTGCTAGGAGGTCGATTGTCCCTGTACACCTTCAGGAGACTCCCATTAATCATCCCTTTGAGTTTTTTTCCTCCTAAATCCTTCGACTATACATCTTCCCCGTCTATGACAGTCTTTACTTCGTGTGGTCCTAACCAATGCATTCTGAGTTTTCCTGGGTGCTGAAGGGATTTATTATCATACACCAAGACTAAGTCTCCTTCCTTGAAATCTTTCCTCTTGATATGTCTATCATGCCAAGCTTTGTCCCTTGCTTTCTGTACTTCTTGGTGAAACCCTGCTAGAATCCTATCTTCCTCCATGATCATCAGTTGATTCAACCTTTCCTATACTGTGCCCTATTCTGTCATGTTTGTAATTGTTTCTACGTGCAGAATAGGTACCACAAATTCTAATGGCACCACTGCTTCTTGTCCATACAAAAATATGAATGGTGTCTGTTCTGTCAACTTTTGGCTTGTGGTCTTGTATGCCCATGGTACTGTTGGTATATTCAAGTCCCAATCATCCCTATTAATGTTGCAGATCTTCATCAGCGCATTTTCAAGGATTTTTTTAAGGGCTTCCACTATTCCATTTGTTTGAGGATGATATGGTGTACTCTTTTGATGATAAACTTCAAACTCCTCAATCATAGCCTTAATAGTGTTGTTGATGAAATAAGTGCCTTGGTCACTCATCAAAATCCGTGGGCAGCCAAATCTAGTGATCACTTGCTCAAACAAGAAGTGTGTTGTTGTCTCTATGCTGAAATATTTTACTGGTCTTGCTTCTGCCCATCTTGTTAAATATTATGTCGCAGTGATAATGTACCTCGCTCCTATCCTTTTTGTTGGTGGGTTAATTGGTCCCACAAAATCTATTTCCCATTTTCCAAATACCTGCAAGGTTACTTGTGGTCTCAGGAGCATCTTGTACCTTCTATTTAGTTTCCCAACCCTTTGACATACATCACATTTCTGACAGTAATCCTTTGAGTCTCTGTGAGCAATCAACCACCATAGTCCTACGTGCAATACCTTATGTGTAGTAGCTTTTCTTGCATATTGTCCTCCTACTATTTCGTTATGGGCTTCTACTAAAATATTTGGTATTTCATGTTCTAGCACACATCTTCTCAATATGCTATCTGCACCCATTTTGTATAAGTGTCCTCCAATCAACTGATAGTCTGCAACCCTGACTACCAGGTTTTTCTTCTGTGCGGTATTGAATTCCTGTGGCACGGTCCCTGTACTCAAGTACTAGATGATGTCTGCAAAGTATTCATTGGTTATCTGGACTAAAAAATAGTTGTGCATCAGGAAATTTGTCCTCTATATTCGTAGGTTCCTCCCCATTGGTGATCCTCGACAGGTGATCATGTCCTGCGTTCAAATTTCCTGGCTTGACTATCACTTCAAATTCAAATTCCTGGAACAACAATAACCATCTACAAATTCTCTCCCCAAACACTGGCTTGTTGACGAGGTATTTGAGCGCTAACTGGTTGGTGAACATCTTGAAATTTTTTCCCAATAAATAATGCCTGAACTTCTGAAGCACGTAGACCATAGTTAAGCCTTCCCTCTCTGTGGTATGTAGTTCTGCTGTGATTCTGACAGTTTTTTGCTAGCAAATTCTATTGGATAGTCCAATTGTCCCTCTCCTGGCTGTACTAGTATAGCTCCAAGTGTTATGGCTGATGCGTCTACATGGACGTGGAACGTCTTATCCCAATATGGGACTACCAATATTGGTGTGGTTACCATCTTCTATTTTAGGGTTTCCAATCCACGCTGACAATCCTCATTCCACTGAAACTTTGTGTCTTTCCTTAGAAATTTCTCCATTGGTGCAGTGATCTGTGCATACCCCTTTATAAATTTCCTATAGTATTCTATATGTCCCAATGTCGCTCTCAATTGGCAGATTGCTTTTGGTGGTGGTAGGTTAACAATTATGGCAATCTTAGCAAGATATACTAGCAAGCCTTGTTTGCATACTATATGGCCCAATAGTATTCCAAAAGGTGTTTTGAAGATGCATTTTTTGATATTTAACGATATCTGACACTGCTTGCATATTTCTAACATCAGCTGCAAGACCTATACATGGTATTTCAACAGAATATAGATTGTCCAATCGTCCAGATATACCTCTAGAAACTAGTGGATAACTCTTTGAATGCAACTATGACTACTGTGGAGAATATTGTTGGTGCATTCTTCAGTCCAAACAGCATGATTGTATACTAGTAGGATCCCCATTCTGTGGCAAAAGTGGCTATGTATCTGTCTTCTAGTGCTATGTTGATCTGATGGTATCCTGAGAATCCGCTAGTGAATGAATAAGATTCTTGTCCTCCTACATTCTCCAAGACTTCATCTGTGAATGGAGTAGGGAACGGGTCATGTAGGCACACATCGTTCAACTTCCTCAATTCGACACATATTCTTATCCCCCCTTGTTTCTTCTCCTGATATACCATCGAGATTACACATTTAGATTCCTCTACAGATTATATGATTCCAGCCTCCAACATCATATCAATCTCGGCTTTGACTTTTTTCTTATATATCAGGTTTAGTCTATATGGTCTATGTCTGATCGATCTTTCCTCATCTCTGAGTGATATCTTCATTTCGCCTACCTCTCCTGCTATGCCTTTTATTTCTATGAATGTTGTTGGGAACGAGTCATTGTACTCGCGTAGTAACTCTATCATACTTTCCATTGTTTTTTCATCCTAGTAGTCTCCAATGTTGGCCATTTTGGGGTTCTCAACTATCCTAATGTTAACTTTCTTCACCTTGATCGACACAAAAATTACTTTTGATTCCAGAGGTGGACCTTCCACTTCTCTTTCACCTTCAACTTCCTCAATATGAATATTGTGCAGTTCATCTTCATCCATTGCTTCTTCCTGCACGTGGTATCATGACAATAGTTCTTTCATTGTCTGTTTGTTTTGTTGTTGTTGTTCTGTCATGAGTTCAAATTATGGTTCCTTAATGAATATCACCCCTCTGATGTATCTAAGTGTTGCATCTATGTTGGGGTTCTCATGCTCAAATGATAAAGTGACTGTAAAGTTGTTTTGTAATATTGTCTAGCTCGTAGTTCCTCTGCGCAGTTTCTGGTATGCATATCAGTTTGTTGGGATAACTTCTAATGTGTGAACAAAATGATGAGGCCACTCCTCTAGTGGTGTCATTTTTCATAGCGTTATGCACTTCTCCAAGTGTTATGTTGGTGCTCCTTGTCCTTCATATTTCTCTAGCCGATTTCTTCCTTGTTCTGCACCAAACCTAATGCACAGTAACCTCTTACATTGGTATTAGTCCTTGACTATTTCTTTGTGCGCACCCCACCATCTTGTAGGTGTTTCCTTGAGTTTTATATCCAGGGCTAAAAGCCTCTGATTTCCTAACACTTCCTCTTCGTACCGTGTTAATAATATTTCTAATTCATTCACCCCATGGAAGCTGGGAGGTTCCCTTATGTTCGTACCTACCCATCTTACTGCACGATCTATTCTTGTGCATCTTCTTGTGGAGACTTTGTGTAACCTCTGTTGCTAATTTTCTAAGCTCGTATCTAAGTCTGGCACGCATGAGGTGATGCTTCGCCAAATGAGTACCCCATCTGCAGTTGGGTTCACGTAATATTCATATCACGCAGTTGTTTTGTACAACTGGTTAATTTCCTCCAGGTTCAAGCAAGTAGGCTCTACGAACCTTTCCCCTTTTGATGGGTCCAATGGCACAATGACTATGTATTATCCTGACTCGAAGGTCATCTTCCGCATATTTAAGTTGATTATGGCCTGGCTACTATTGACGGGGGAAATTTTTCGTTCATTAACTGGAAGAACGAGTCTAGTCCGGGGTTGTCTAAGTAACCCAAGACGTTTGGTGTAACTCATTCTGACGGGTTTAATGGCTCCGTTAGACAATCTAAAATCTTAAAAGAAAACAAATAAAAGAAAAAAATAACTAACTAATTGTTAAACACTATATTATATATATATACATATGTTCTAATATAATTTTTGTAGGTGTGTTTAGGTAGAAAATATGCAAATCTAACTTATGTACATCATTTACAAATTGCAAAATTTAATCTAAACTTACGAAATCAATGTGAAATATGATTGCTTCTAAGAAGCAGATGAAGAAAGCACATAAAAATATTTTTGTTTTTCCTTTATAAATCTAAATTGAAACAGAAACGTGTGGATAGTCAAAAGCTAAACCATACATTCGAGTTTCGGTGATAAGTAAATGACAGAAAAATGTAAATGAGCTAACATGTTAGTGAGTTAGTGATGTGTATCCAAGCATCTGCATGATTAGAGAACGTCCAACTACCACGTCCAAGAGGGAAACTTGCAATGAACCTTAATACTGTTCTAAATAAATCCATAACATATGTTGGCAGTTTGGGTTTTAATGACTAAAGCAGAGACAAAAACATAAACCTGTGATCTCATAATTATACATGATTACTGAAAGTAACCTATACATTTCATTTTTCAATTAAAATTGAAAGATAAACCCTATCGTTTTAACTGAAAATATGATCACAGCATTTATATTTTGAGAAGAAAATTATGGATGGTATTTAATATAACAATCCTACACATCATATATCATTTAATCTAAATATATCAGATCTATATATGTAGCATCATTAACAAAAAATAAATGACAACATTAATAAACAAGAGGTTAAAGCCAAAATGCATGAATGTTGTTTCATTAGGTTCTGGAATTAATCGTCCATCTTTTGCTCCCAGCCAAGATGCTCCTTCTTACCAAAATATGGAGTATTTAAAGAGTTTACAAATTCTAAACTTCCTATATTCTAAGATAGGATCATATCTGAAAAAGATTTAAAAGTTACAAATATAGAGGGTCTAAAAAACCACTCAATATCAAACTGGATCTTCCAAAATTATGAAAGTTTTGTTTTGATTTACAAAATAAGCCAAAAGAGATGACTAATTAACTAAGTCCAACAATGCTCCAATTCAAAAGATACATATTATCCTGAAAGCAAAATGAAATGTGCAAATTAGATATTTATTTAACTAACAATTTCCAAATCTTTATATGAGAAATTGACTTGGCTACAAAATCTCACGATTCTGTAGCCAGTGTTATTATTAGCAACAAAAACTAAATCAATCTATATTAATTAGAAAAATAACAATAAAAACACAAATAAGATAAAAACAATCTTACCATTCAACTGATAACAAAAATCAAATCACAACATATCAAAAATGATCACAGCCTTGACACTGTCAATGTTTTTTATAATGATGTTTCCTGGTTTTTTGTTTTAATGCTTTTCTTGTCTTTGTGCATTGGATTTGAGCTCACGGTTTTTGTTTGTCAATGAATCATTTTTATCCACGAGATCTTTGATCTTTTCTTGAAGGATGGGGATGTTTGTGTACTACTGACCTATCCAATGTAAACACACTTCACAATGTACAGCAAGGGCAATCGGTTGAGGAAAAGCATGATTGTGTGTTAAAACACCCCAACTATCCACTGTCGGCCTTGGCCTGAGATTGATACCTGTAAATTCTTTGTTGTCTTTCATACACTGTGGGAGGTTATTTGTTATTGGATTGGAAAAAATTTCATGCTCAGGAGTTTTACAAACCTTGGAACTCACATCATGTTGTTCACTCAAAGATTGATCGGGTGTTGTCCCTTCACGAGGGTTTCAATCCAAAGACCCTGGTTTACCATTCGAGAATTTAAGAGGATTTTCTATCATAGGTTTAGCCATTACAGAGGTTTCTACAGGAATCGTTGTAGAAAAATAAAAATAAATAAATAAAACATTTACCTCAACCGGAATGGAAATCTGAGAAATTTCCCTCCAAAGATTGAGACATATCTCTGCAATGATCCCGTTTCTGGAGAAACTGCCCACAAAGAAGGTAAAGGGCCCATTTCCGAAATGGGTTTTCAAGGGTTTGATCTAATTCGTCACTGTTGGATAAAAAATGCTCCCACAAAAACTTGTCTCTGGCAGGCAAAAACGGGATTGAAAGACTGTAACAAGAGCAAATCGAACTAACTGGGGATTTATATGTAACAGTAACAGAGGAAAGTCTAAGCCAAAAACATAGGGGAAAAACTAGAAATCACACCATAATGCAAGCATAAAGGTTTCATACACGAAAATCGGGCATCTATGGTGATAAACGTTCTAGATACGGAGCATAACTCAAGACCTTGATCTGTCATGAGAGGTCTGTCACTTCAAATTGCCAGCTAAAATGAGGTACAGGGTATGATCGAGTTGTGTTTAACTCCCATCAAATGTAAAGGGTGATGTTGATTTTCAAAGGTTAGGAGAATATGTGTTTTACTAGCCAAAGCATATCGAAAATTTAAAATCAATAATCGACTTACCAACAATTTTAAATGAAACAAGCCTATAGTCCAAGAGAAACTCAAAACAAATGTTTCATTGATATATGGTAAGATTCAAAGAAAAACAACATTCATTAAAAGAGTTGTAAGCACATTGACCCTTCTAGAGACATAAGCCTTAGATACAATTGCAATACGATTATAAGTTTCAATGTTTCATTCATGCTTTCAATCATGAACGAAGCATGAAAACGAAAAAATAAAAATAAGAACAATCAAAACAATTTTTTTACAACCGAATAGTCACCTTCAAATAGCAATATTTACATGACGAAACATAGGCAGCTACATGAATTGTTATTTGTCACTTTAAAAGGAAAAAATCATGTAGGGTTGCCAACAATGGCGACTTACTGGGAGAAGAAGTTATCTCTGCATCACCGACGAATTCATGTTAGGACTTCTTAGAATGATTACAGATCAAAAACAGCTAAAGGACATCAAGCATCCCAACAATCATTACATAGTCCAGCTTCAGATATCTTCCTATTCAAATGAAATCCGGTGACAAATTTTAAAAATGAGAGCAACGATGTTCAAGTCAATGGCTCTGATACTGTTGACAGGGCCACTACTGTCAGCAGGCATCCATAGCCTCGGCAGGGATGTCAATTAACCCACTCTGACACCTCTATCTTCTCCAAGAAATTTCAATTCAAAATGAAGGATACTTATGACCAATATCAAAATTTATACCTGACAACTTTCTTGAACCTAACATTGCTTTGCTGCCAGCGGGCCTGTTTAGTACCCCAACGAAGTTGTCTTGGCATCATGCATGCATTTACCCGCTGCCAGCAGAGTTGTTCAGTATCTCAGCGGGTTTACAAACACTTCCCACAACTCTCGAGGAATTATTTACAATCTGATATAAGTTTAAAGATATTCAGAAGAGCGGGGTGATGCTGAAAATTTCAGTCTTTAGAACACTTGTCATTTTTCAGCCTTTAATTTTATGCTTAATTAACTTCATTATGATCTGAAATTAGTCTCTTGATGAAACTAATTTTTCGAAGAAAGGAAGGCATACTTGAGTTTCTTTATTTATAAGCAGGGATAGCATAAAAATCTTTGAATATGGTCATGTCTGCTCATAATTATAAAGTGAGACCAGGAAATCTGTTTCAAACATAAATTATCTTTAGCTAGTCTGTGTTTCAGCGATTTACAGCATTGATGCTCTTGAAAAGACCTTAGCATTTGCTTCATAATGATGCATTCTAGTCCCCCTCCACAAACTAAAAGGTGACATAGACATAAGTTTAACCAGAAAGCAACGAAAACAAACAAAAAGAAAAGAACCAAAATCAGAAAATAAAAATAAATAAAAATAGAAAAATATGTACAAAAGGTGGATCTGAAAACATCACGCAAAATATCTCTTGGGAGACTGAAAGAACATAGAAAAATCCTCATTGATGTGAATGCAATCCTACTCGTGGTACCTTGGGTCAGGGTTGAATTTCCAGTTCAGATTTATTTATCTCTTTACTTTCCATTTAAAATTTTCATAATAATACTACGGCTTTGAAAAGAAATATTCAACGAAAAGAAAAGAGAAAAGGATCAAGTAGACGTCCCTGACAACATTCATATTATGGTTCTCTTGGTGGGCCCACTTGTGTTCATGACTGCATTAATACAAAGAGAAACAGTGAGAAATAAAACTAAAAGAAAACCTACTCCTAAACCTATTCTAAATACTAAACAAATCAACATACTACGTGAAGTCATGCTTCCAATGTAGCCATCGTAGTAACTCCAATCCTACAATAGAAAAAAAATCACATATTACTAACAAGAATGGTAGTATATCGAAAAATGACAAAAATATATCATACTTACCTTTATCATCATCCTTTAAAAACAAGGCAAGCATGATCTTACCATTCCCTTGAACATTCTTGTTGTATGAATCCTCCAACCATTCGACAATTTTTTCATTATATGGGTTACAAAAATATGAAAAAATGAGATTATGAAGCTTGTGAAAGTTTTGGGGACCTGACATAACCATTGGCCTAAACCGAAGTGCCTCATCCTCCCGACAATTTTCCTTTCGTTCCATATTTCCTCCATCTGAAGGATATAAAATGAGTGTGTTAAAGTTACCTCCTTGATCTATAAATAAAGTGAAGATAATCTTACCATTCCCTAGAAACTTTTCGAGATATGAATACTCCAACCAATCTGCAATACTATCATGATGCATGCAATTACCGACATGGGATTTTTTGAAAGAATTCACATGCGACAAATATTCCCGATGAGAATAAAGTATTAGACTATCAAGGAAAGAATCTTGTAAAAAGTTGGGATCACGATGGCAAGAACTTATCATGATTTTCAATCGAGAAAGAATTGTCTCATTCTCTTGAAACTTATCATTGAGCTTAGATATTTCAAGATTGACTATTTGAGGTGAACTAAATGGAACGACCAACATTTTTGAATAATCATCATTGACGATAATATTTGGCCGATTATACTTTTCAACCTCAAATAATTGATCATGGAAAAAGTTAGATCCTTCTCGAAACATAAATTGATATAAATTAACGAAAGATGCAATTTGAGATTCTTTCAAATCATTTCTTGATTTACCGACGGATAAATAAGAATTGATATGTTCATGGGTAGAATTAGTTTCCTCTTTATCTTCTATTCGGTAATCTCTTTATACTTGATTATATAATGTTGAATTCTCTCCAAAGTAATATGGAACACACAATTGCACAACATTAGGATCAAAAATATCAAGGTACAAGGAATAATATATAGAAGAATTAAGGAGACAAAATGCATCTCTTGAAATGATAGGTACATCCATTTCAAAATCTGGTTTTGTCCCCTCTCCTTGTATAAACTGATCAACCTTTTTTGGATTCTCTTTTAAAGAGTACAAGACAGTTTTTAAGAGACAATTTGGTTCATTGTGCAAGGGAGAGTTTGAGAGAAAATTACTAGAGATAGAAGATTACCTAATGATTTTGTCTCCCATTGATTGATCATTGGTCTGTTCAACTAAATTAGGGGAAGATTTATCGTCCACATGATTATCAACTTCACATTCAACCTATTTTACTTTAGAAACAATTATAAAATCTATGAGAGTGTGACAACTGTCATCTTTTAAAGTCAAGGTTCCTTCTTCGACAGGAGGAGACATCGTTGACAGGGAATGATTAGAGGTGACAATCGTATTTTGTAAAATATGATGTTGCTCATGATTTTCCAAAATGAAAGAATTTGACAAAGATTGTGGTGCTTCAAAATCTTCAAGATCAACATCAAAATTCGAACCATCTTGAGATTGAGTGTTAGTGCTCAATTCAGATTGGTTAACCATTAATTGATCTTGCTTGTCTGAGAGAGAAATGAAATACTCAAACCAATCATTAAAAAATAGCATTTCTTTCAAAGGGAATCTAGTACAAACATGAATGAGTCCAATTGCAAAATCATTGAATGATTCACCATTTTATTTCCTTAACCAACTTAATTCTTCACTTAATTCATCATAATCATAGTTGCTAAAATCTGATAAAAACTCAAATACAAACTTAGACAAAGAATGCATAGAATTAGCCTGAAAAGATTCAAACCAACTTTTAACCTGACCTCGGAAAGTGAGAGCTAACAATCTGCACGTAAGATTAGAATCAGTGATCTTATGTATTAAACACTTAAAAAAAAATAGAAATGTGGTCGACTGCAGATGTGTTCCCTTCACCATCAAAGGTGAGTTCTGAAAAGAGATCAGTTGTTTTGTTGGGAACATCAGGTAATGAGAAGTGGGAAGCATGTTCCAACACAGTGATTTGGGCAAGAGCCATTAAGAATTTAAAGAAATTGACTCCAAATAGTTATCTTGTCATCTAACTTGCCTGGTAGTGCATTATAAGATGACACAGAAGAAGGATTTATAAATATGGAATTATGAAATGCTAAGGGATGAAACATTTAATCATTAAATCGACCTCGGTCCCTCCTTCTAGCACCATTTGTTGACGGGTGAAATTGATCGTCCGTCAACTGGAAGAACGATTCTGGTCTAGGGTTGTCTAAGTAAACCAAGTCATTTGGTGTAACTCGTTCTGACGGGTTTAATGGCTCCGTTAGCCAATCTAAAATCCTAAAAGAAAACAAATAAAAGAAAGAAATAACTAACTAATTGCTAAACGCTATATTATATATATACATATGTTCTAATATAATTGTTGTAGGTGTGCTTAGGCAGAAAATATACAAATCTAACTTATGTACATCATTTACAAATTGCAATATTTAATCTAAACTTATGAAATCAATGTGAAATATGATTTCTTCTAAGAAGCATATAAAGAAAGCACATAAAGATATTTTTGTTTTTCCTTTATAAATCTAAACTAATATGAAAAAATACTATGAAACAGAAATCTGTGGATAGTCAAAAGTTGAACCATACATTCGAGTTTCAGTGATATGCAAATGATAGAAAAATGTAAATGAGCTAACCTGCTAGTGAGTTAGTGATGTGTATCCAAGCATCTACATGATTAGAGAAAGTCCAACTACCACGTCCAAGAGGGAAACCTGCAATGAACCTTAAGACTGTTCTAAATAAATCCAGAACATATGTTAGCAGTTTGGGTTTTAATGGTTGAAGCAGAGACACAAACATAAACCTTTGATATCATATTTAGACATGATTACTGCAAGATAAATCTGAAAGTAACCTGTACATTTCGTTTTTCAATCGTTTTAACTGAAAATATGATCACAGCATTTATATTTTGAGAAGCAAATTATGGATGATATTTAATATAACAATCCTACACATCATAGATCATTTAATCTAAAGATATCAGATCTATATATGTAGCAACATTAACAAAACATAAATGACAACATTAATAAACAAGAGGCTAAAGCCAAAATGCATGAATGTTGTTTCATTAGGTTCTGGAATTAATCGTCCATCTTTTTCTCTCAGCCAAGATGCTCCTTCTTACCAAAATATGGAGTATTTAAAGAGTTTACAAAGGCTAAACTTCCTATCTTCTAAGATAGGATCAGATCTGAAAAAGATTTAAAAGTTACAAATATAGAGGGTCTAAAAAGCCACTCAATATCAAACTAGATCTTCCAAAATTATGAAAGTTTTGTTTTGATTTACAAAATAAGCCAAAAGAGATGGCTAATTAACTAAGTCCAACAATTCTCCAATTCACAAGATACATCTTATCCTGAAAACAAAACGAAATGTGCAAATTAGATATTTATTTAACTAACAATTTCCAAATCTTTATATGAGAAATTGACTTGGCTACATAATCTCATGATTCTGTAGCCAGTTTTATTATTAGCAACATAAATCTAAATCAATCTAGATTAATTAGAAAAATAACAATAAAAACACAACTAAGATAAAAACAATCTTACCATTCAACTGATAACAAAAATCGAATCACAACATATCAGAAATGATCACAACCTTGACACTGTCAACGTTTTTTATAATGATGTTTCCTGGGTTTTTTTTTAAATGCTTTGCTTGTCTTTGTGCATTGGATTTGAGATCATGGTTTTCGTTTGTCAATGAATCATTTTTAGCCACGAGAGCTTTGATATTTTCTTGAAGGACGAGGATGTATGTGTAATACTAACCTATCCAATGTAAACACATTCACAATGTACAACAGGGGCAATCGGTTGAGGAAAAGCATGATTGTGTGTTAAAACACCCCTACTATCCACTGTCGACCTTGGCCTAAGATTGATTCTTGTAAATTCCTTACTATAGTTCAGACACGGTGGGAGGTTATTTGTTGTTGGATTGGCAAACAATTTCATGCTCAGGAGTTTTAATAACCTTGGAACTAGCATCCTGTTGTTCACTCAAAGAATGATCGGGTGTTGTCCCTTCGCAAGGGTTTTAATCCAAAGAACATGGTTTACCATTCAATAATTTAAGAGGATTTTCTATCACGGGTTTATCCATTATAGAGGTTTCTACAGGAATTGTTGTAGAAAAATAAAAAAAATAAAAAATAAAAAAAAACGTTTACCTCAACCGGAATGGAAAATATGAGAAATTTCCCTCCAAATATCGAGATATATCTCTGCAATGATCCAATTTTTGGAGAAAATTCCCATGTTTAAGGTAAAAGGGCCCATTTCCAAAATGGGTTTTCAAGGGTTTGATCTAATTCGTCACGTTTTGCTAAAAAACGCTCCCGCAAAAACGTGTCTCTGGCAGGCAAAAATGGGAATGAATAGACTGTAACAAGAGCAAATCGAACTAACTAGGGATTTAGATGTAACAGTAACAGAGGAAAGTATAAGCCAAAAACATATGGGAAAAATGAGCAATCACACCAGCGTGACCATAATGCAAGCATAAGGGTTTCATACACGAAAATCGGGCATCTCTGGTGATAAACATTCTGGATACGGAGAATAACTCAAGACCTTGATCTGTAATGAGAGGTCTGTCACTTCAAATTTCCAGTTAAAATGAGGTACAGGGTGTGATTGAGTTGTGTTTAACTCCCATCAAATGTAAAGGGTGAAGTTGATTTGCAAAGGTTAGGGGAAGATGTGTTTTACTAGCCAAAGCATATCAAAAATTTAAAATCAATAATCGACTTACTAAGAATTTTAAATGAAACAAGCATATAGTCCAAGAGCAACTCAAAAAAAATGTTTCATTGATATATGATAAGCTTCAAAGAAAAACAACATTCATTAAAAGAGTTGTAAGCACATTGATCCTTCTAGAGACATAATCCTTAGATACAATTGCAATACAATTATAAGTTTCAATGTTTCATTCATGCTTTCAGTCATGAACGAAGCATGAAAATGAAAAAAAAAAAAATAAGAACAGTAAAAAAAAAAAAAATTATAACTGAATAGTCACCTTCAAATATCAATATTTACATGACGAAGCGTAGGCAGCTACAAGAATTGTTATTAGTCACTTTAAAAGGAAAAAATCTTGTAGGGATGCCAACATCTATCAAACGCCCAATCCAAGCCAAGAAATGTCGGATAAGGTGTTGTGCCATCCACTATCTTGATTAATTCGAATTCGACTGTAGTCCGTACTCCATCTAGGTCTACTGTCACTCCTTTTAGTCTTCCAATTGATGTAACTCTGTGTTGATTTGCTAGTTTCAACTGAACAAGTGAATATCCTAATGTGGTTTCTCCCATACATTTTCACGTCTTCTTGGGTAATACAATGAATTCGGATCATAAATCTAGTATGATATCTCCCATGTTGAAATCTCCAATGTTGGCATTCAGCATGAATTCCCTACTTGTTCTCCTCTTTGTATGTAGGTGATTGATTTTTTTCTATTCTAGCTTTCCTTCTACCTCTATGCTACATCTTTCTAGCATATTTTTTAATACTTTAATAGAGGATGGATCATTTAGTAGTCTAACACAGGATTGCAAAAAACCTTTAATCGTACTTACTTGTCCCAGTGGTTGTGTTTCTTCGGTTTGATCCAACGATGGAGGCATCTCGTACTTCAGTACTTTCTTATTACGCTACGCAGATGATGTCGATGCAATTTCTGGCTTCATGAATTCTTGTCTGGCTTGCTTGAATATCTCATTTTCATTATGTGCATCAAACTGCTTCCTTGGTTCAACATTCTTCTTCACCCATTGGTGTTGTATTGACTCTTGTCTTACTGTGTCGTTTCCTGTTTTAGCTTCTCCCCATGTAACTATGTTGATATTTCTCCCTTCATCCCTCGCTTCTGCTCAAATACACTGAACATTCTAATTGTTCTGATTTATCTTCTCCTAGATCTTCCTCTAATAGTGTCAGACATTATTTTGTGTCATGATCTGATGCACGACAATACATACAAGTCACTGGTGGAAGTGGACATTATCTTGCGTAGTGTCCTAGTTGTTGACAGTTGTGGCATACCACTGGTCCTCTACCTCTTCCAAAACCCCCTCTTGATATACCTCCACCTCTGTAGGAATTTTGATCCTGATCCAGGTGGATATCGGTGGCCACCCACCTTTTTCGACTGGCTCAAAACAGTTTTTTGGCAATTTTGGCAATTTACTATTTTTAGCAGGTTTTAACTTTCGGGGCCATTTTGAGGGCCTAAATGAAGGTTTTTTTAGATAGAGGTTATAAATGATAGTAGGAGGCATTATTGAGCCCCAAAAATGAATCTCCTCGACGATACCTTTCCAACGAGCTATCATATTCCTAAAACGGAGATCGTATGCAAAAGTTACAACCCCGGGAAGTTGATGTACTAACTTACCCAAACGGGGCCCACATGACTTTTGGCGCTTCATCTCCTAGGGTTAGGTTTTTGGATGTCTATGGTTTTTGGAATTCCTATTGATTGTAAAAATTCCTTCATAGCCTCATTGTAATCATCTTCTTGCAAATGTGAGTAGCCGTCACATCTCTTCTTAGAGATAAGCTGCCACCATTCTAGAGAGTCTTTCACTCTGTATTTTTACAGTCTCTGTACATTTCTTTCATTAATAGAAATCATGTATTACTGTATATCTGTGTTTATGGTTGCATCTCTAATAAATTTCTGTTATATTATTGAATATCTATGATATCTCTGTGCATTTCTTTATTATATCTCCGATCTCTTTTCATGCCGAAAATAACTCGGATCAGTGGTATCAGAGTAGGCTGCTCTTGATCATTTTTTTCAGTGCATGTCCCCGACGAGGTCTGAGTATAGAAATTTGTTTCTCAAGCTTTTCTCTCTTGAAGACAATCACTCTCGCACACCCAAGAAACCCTCAATGGCAGAAGAAAAGAAAAACGACGAAGCATACGATCCTATCAATCTGTTGCTTGAGCAAACTCTCACGCAACAGAGGGATGAAATGATGGAGAATTTTTCCCACATACTTAAACGCTTGTCGATAGCATCAGACGCATATTCATCAAGTGGCCACTTTGGAGGCACCTCGCCTTTCAAGGTACAAGTTAATTTTGATATTCTTGTATTTGAAGGATAGATAGATGCAGAAGCCCTAGAAAAATGGTTAAATCTGCTAGAAGGTTATTTCTCTGTTCACAATTTTTTTGACAAAGAAAAGATCACCTTCGCACTCCTTAAAGCTCTACCTCATGTCAAACATTGGTGGGAAACTTACTAGGATCAAAGTTCCACAGAGGAGTCTGGAATATATGGGGCCGGTCCCACTTGGGATTTTTTTGTGGATGCGATAAAGGAACATTATTACCCTGTTGGAAACTATGAGGACGAGTACATGAGATGGACCACACTACGACAAGAGAGGGGCCAAGCAGTTCCATATTTCACCAATACCTTCCATACCTTACACACCGAGCTGGGTATCAAAGAATCTGAGCGACATTTGGTTTTGAAATACCGTGGGGCTCTACATAGATACATCTAGACTGAAATGGATTTTCTAGACATCTCATCACTCGGTGTTGCTTATCGATATGCTATTAAAATTGAGTATAAATTTAAGCACTAGAACAAATGATAATTCGTTTCTGCAAATCTGCAACAACCAAAGTATGACAAAGACGACCCTAACAAATAGTCTCCTGAAAACCAGTCCAAGACATAGGAAAAGAAGGGTCACAGGAAGACAAAGAAGGACACTGGAAAATGGTGTGATTTCCACAAAAGCCCCTGGCACAACACTGATGAATTTCACTCAAAACATTCATTGGTGGTCGATATCAAAGACAAGGAGCCAAACCCTAATTCAAAATCTGATTCTGAAAATACTAGTAAAGGACAGATCATTAACGCAGACCCCACTGCTATTGTCACGACCACAACAATTCAACTAGAAGAACCAACAGATCCTGAAGAGGGGGAGCGCCTTTTTCATTCACAGATGTGGGTGAAGGGGACCCTGCTACATTTTATTGTTGATAGCGGAAGCTAGAAAGACCTCATCTCAGCAGAGGTCGTCAAACAACTAGGATTGTCAACAACACCACACCTACAGCCATACAACATCGAGTGGCTTCGGCAAGGATGAGATCTCCGTGTCAGCCAACAGTGTCGATTTTCATACAAAATCCAACCCTTCAAGGATGAGGTATTATGTGATGTTGCCCCACTAGATGTCTGTGATGTTCTCTTGGGCCAGCCATATATGTGGAGACGCCATGTTGTTTATGAGTCTCAACCCCGTAGTGTCATTGTTACTTTGGGGGGTCATCTCTATAGAATACCAAAGGTAGTTCCAACTATTGTTCCACCTAAAAAGTGTCACAAGGTAGTATCTCATACTAAAAAATTCAGCTTCTTCACAATTTGTTCAAAAGGGGAACATAAGGACATTGCAACCACTACAGCCTCACCCCCTGCACCTTCTATCCAACAGAAGTAGGTCGACAAGGTTGCAGCAAATCACAAAGATTCATTTTGCACACCTTCCTCTCATGTAGCTCGACTTGTTGAATAGCCTCAGCTTCAACAGGTTCATGACAAATTTCCACAAACTAAGCAGCGCGACGTCTCCAACAATACAAGCAGCTCACCAAGATGAAGATCCAGCAAATGCTTTTCCCTCTCCCCTGGGAACTCAATGCAATGGATACCATTGCTTCCTAAGGAGGGAGTATTTATCCAGGTGGATATCGGTGGCCACCCACCTTTTTCGACTGGCTCAAAACAGTTTTCTGGCAATTTTGGCAATTTACTATTTTTAGCAGGTTTTAACTTCCAGGGCCATTTTGAGGGCCTAAATGAAGTTTTTTCGAGATCAACGTTCTCAATTATAGATGAAGGAATTATTTAGCCCAAAAAATGAATCTCCTCAATGATACCTTTCCAACGAGCTATCATACGCCTAAAACAGAGATTGTATGCAAAAGTTACGACCCCGGGAAGTTGATGTACTAACTTACCCAAATGGGGCCCACATGACTTTTGGCGCTTCATCTCCTAGGGTTAGGTTTTTGGATGTCTAGGGTTTTTGGCATTCCTATTTATTGTAAAAAGGCCTTTAGAGCCTCATTGTAATCATGTTCTAGCGAATGCGAGTAGCCGTCACATCTCTTCTTAGAGATAAGATGCCACCATTCTAGCGAGTCTTTCACTCTGTATTTTTACAATCTTTGTACATTTCTTTCATTAATAGAAATCATGTATTACTTTATATCTGTGTTTATGGTTGCATCTATGATACATTTTTGTTATATTATTGAATATCTGTGATATTTCTGTGAATTTATTTATTATATCTCCGATCTCATTTCGTGCCGAAAATAATCCGGATCAGATCCCCTCGCGACACATTATACTAAGGCACCTGTTTATATTGTGTGGTATTATAGTGTGGTTGTGCAGTATTATATTGTTGTTGCACAGTGTTATAATGTTTTTGTGCAGTGTTGTATGGGGTCGGTACGTGTTTAAACTAAGGTGTGCCTTTCTCAGTCATCATTTATGCCTGCACCCTGTGTGCATCTGATGTTATTTTCCTCATAAGGTCCATGGTTCTAAATCTCTGGTTAATCTCCCATACAGATTCTCCTGGTTTCCATCTGATCTCTATCATCTCATTCATGTATTGATCCTCTAAAATCGGCTTCTGGAACTCATTTATCAACATCTTCTTGATATCTCCAATCATTTTGGTTGTCCCTGACTAAAATCATATACCAATCCAATGCACAATCTCTTAGTGTGATAGCTAAATGTGCCATTTTAGTGTCCTTTTCCATGATCTGTTTTCTTCCCAAATCTTTTCATGGATAAAAAGGTTCTTCTTCATGTCCTCCGATGCCTCTCCTTTGAATTTTGGTAACCTGATGGTTGGATCATGTCCTGCCATCCTGAATGTTGAACTACTCCCTCCACACAATTCATATACTTGACTACTGCTTCCTAAACTGGCTCCCCTAGTTGTTGTTCCTTGTGTAGATGTACTTCATGTTGTCTTCCTTCTCCCTAAATTTGGTTGTCTAAATGGTGGTGTTATTCTTGGTGTATTAGTCGCACATGGGTTTATGGGTTCCACACTAGCACTGATATGGATATGAGTGTTTCCTTCTATTTCCTCTCTTGGACCTCTCGTCTTCCTCTCATATGTGGCGTGCAGGATTTCCTCAGTCTGCTCCACAGCCCGGAGATTCTCTACCTCCTCTTCATCACTTTCCAAGTCTTCCCTCGCGACTACAACTCTCTTCTTGGTGTTTACCTTATATTGGTGTTTACCTTATTCTTCTGATGCATCCTCCACAAATCTCATATACTCAATCCCATTTTCTTCTAATCAACCGGCAACGGAACCATTTTTTGGTTTTGGTTATCTACTCTTCTATTGGTCTTGAGGATTCTCTATGGGGTATTTTGATTCTAGATGACCATCACAGATTGACCTTGATTCAGATTTAATAATCTTCCCAAGAAAATCCATTTAAAACTATCATCCCCTCTGGTAAAACAGAAGGAAATGCAACACACAGTGTGTACTACGCAGTCTCACCCGAGATAGCTCTATGGGTGGCTGCAATACTCAAGTGTTTTAAACTTGAGGTTGAGTGAGATCTGTGGTTGTGCACCGTAAAATTTATTCATTCAATCTAACATCTAGTTATAACATTCATTTTATGCATGCATGTGGAATACCATATCTACTTAGTTGTTCATTTATCTAACATTCATTAACTAACCAGACCTAAATATGCATTCATTCATTCACATAACACAGTGTTACCATGGTTCACCCCCTCCTAGGCTACATCCACAAATATTTGGATCTCAAGATTTTATTATGGTTTAGGAATATATCACGTCGTGCGTGGTTAAAATCTTAGTTCTCGCTCTCCTCAACATGCTCCTCGATCCCTGTGAGGATGAATAGATCACACTAGGCTCCTCATCCTGCGATCTAACCCTCGAGATTTAGTTGCTTACTCCTTATCTCACTATCTTAATGACTCATACAGTTCTTACAGTTCTCTCTTTTTTCCTCTGTCGTATCCTTGTGTGTGTCCTCTTTCTTGGCAGCCCCTTTGGTCACCTAAGTACTACTTATTTATATCATCGGCTCACCATCCACTATAATGCATTACAAAAACCCTAACCCTAGCGTCATTAGGTATTCCTTGCATGTGTGCTTCCCCTACTTCTCTTACATGTGTTTCTTTTCCTTCCAGATGTCGTTTCCCTCTTGCATGCTTTTCCTCCAAAAATAGCCTTTCTTCCTGGCTAGGCTTGCATCCAACACTCCACGAAATTTTGTGAACTTTTATCCAACGAAAATTGAGCAATTGTCTATAATGACTTTCTTTGGAACAAATCTTGACAAGATGTTGTCCTTGAGGAATTTAATAAATTCTTCAGAATCATCATTTTTCAATGTCGATTCTTTCTTCCATTTCGTGAAATATTCTGTAGCAGTAAGAATATATATGTTCCCCTTACTTGATTTTGGATTTATTGGCCCAATGACATCCATCCCCCATTGTGTGAATGGGTTTCTACTTATATGGGTTTCAAATGAATTGCAAACCTTTTCATCTTTCCTAAGAATTGTTGACAAGGAATACATATTCTCACCATCACATATGAATCCTTGAAAACTAATGGAAAATAATATTTGGCTCTTATTGTTTTATGTGTTGTAGCAGTAGGTGAAAAATTTCCTCCAAATATACCTTCATGAAATTATTGCATCAGTTCTTGAGCCTTCTTTTCATCTACACATCTCAATAACATGCCATCATAGTTCCTTCTTAATAATATTTCAGCAACCAACACATACTAACTTGACTTCATCTTTAAAGCTCTTCTTTTCTTTGGAGTCATGCTGATGGGAAATTGTCCAGATTTTAAATAGAGTACAATGTCTTTGTACCACTCTAAACCAGATATAGGATTTCCAATTGAAACTAAAATCACTCCATTCAGGGCATCACTATCTGCAATGATTTTTCACAATCCTTTCCCTTTGACTTCTTTAAAAGGCTTGATTTCGATGTCAAATTATTGAATTTTTTCCAGCCAATTCTCCCATTTCCCTTCGCTTAGTTGTTGGTTCAAAAGAATCTTTACTGGAGAGGATGGAACATATGCTATGACATGAGAATTTAAAATATAGGTCCAAAAATGTGCTATTGGTTTTACGAGAGACAAGGCTTGCTTATCCAATTCTGAGTATCTTAATTCATAGTCATGGAGGGTCTTACTCATAAATTTGATTGGTAACTCTTCATCCTTAGAATTTCTTTGAGTAATTATTTATGCCACAACACTTTTTGTAGCAAACAAATACTTAATAAAGTCTCTTTGAAAATCTGCACGGATGAGCATTGGTGTTGTATTAATTTCATTTTTGATGTTATTAAAGGCCGCATGTGTGTCTGAAGTCCACTCAAACCGTTGGTCCTTATCTAACAATAGATTAATTGGTTTTCCTATGCTTGCACAATCAGGAACAAACCTTCGCACAAAATTTATCTTTCCAAAAAATGATTGGACTCATTTCTTATTAGATGGAGGATTGAGTTCATTGATATCCCTAACCCTCTCTAGGTCAATATAAATTCCTTCTTTACATAAAATATGCCCCAAAAACTTGCCTTCAACTACAACAAACAAACATTTCTTCATATTCCGAGAAACCCCATACAATCTACATCTTTCAAACACTTGCCTCAAATGATGGATATGTGTTGGATCATGTTGTCATTGATGCCAATGGTTTGATTGATTGATTTCATTGATTGATGTCAAGTGATTGATTGATTGATGATTGATGTCAAATTTAATATGTATTGTCCTTGATGAAGTTGGATATATGTCAAGTATATGATGCATATGATGTCATGCATAGATGAAGATGGATCGATGTGATTTCCTTGATATATGATGCATAGTTAGATTGATCATTATAGTCTTATCATGGTTGATAAGGTGCACAAATGGATGAGCTCCAAAGTGGTCCCCTTATGGTGAAATCCATCATGAGAAGATGCTTTATGGTTGAGTTATCCTTGAAGTATGGTTGGAGAACCCGTGCTTATATGTGGAATAATGAGATGAATATCAATGAAGTTGTGGGTGAAACTATCCTAAATGGATAGTGCTTGTCATGCCTTTTCCGGTGGTATGTGGAATGTCACATAACTCCTCATGGTTGAGATTTATGGCCTTACGAAGTTGGAGGACCGTCATATGAAGGCTTGAAGCCCCAAAAGGTCAAAGAAGTCAAAGATATTGCAAAGAAGAAATTATTATTTAAATGATAAAGTAAAGTGACAAAGTCAAGAAGGATTATTTAAATAATAAAGTGAAGTGACAAAAACAAAGAATATTATTTAAATGATAAAGCGAGGTGACAAAGTCAAGGAGGAATATTTAAATGATAAAGAAATGGAGAAATTTCTATTTATGGAAAGTGGTTAACCCTTTATTGAGGAAAATAGGTTAAGTGACTTAATAGTGGGTTAAGTGACCTAGAAGAAGAATAAATAAGAGGCAAGGGTCTCTTGTGAAAAACACATTTTGGGAGGATCTTTGTGTCAATCTTATGTGTTTCTCTTGAGAATGTATTGAAGATCTATTCTGAGAGGGAGAATATCTGGAGGATCTCATGGATGCATCAAAGTTTCATCAATGTCTGAGATCATGACGACAAAAGTCTCAGAGGTTCAAAAACCCTAGTTTCTGAGGTGTACGCGGGATACAGTGAGCCAGGGCATGTACATACACGGGTTGTATGAAGACAGGACGCGTACAGTAGATAAAATCTTGAAGACTTGTCGCTGAGTTGATGGAGGGCTCTTAAATACTGAGGCAAGTTCCAGATCTTCATTCTATGGGCTCAGATCTTCCATAGAAACTCTGGTATGGTTGTATTATTGTCTTTATGAATATTCTTGTTTGTTGAGAGGTGAATTCTTAAGGCATTCTTGGTATGATTGTTATGATGTGGTTGAGCTGGTTGATGAAGTGAGAAACACTCTTATGATTCAGTATTGATATGATTTCTATAGTATATTGGTTTCTTATACATGATTGAGTAGCATTCATATTTTATGGTTTAGTAGCATGAATAATTTGTTGGAGAGATTGGATGTGTTGTGATTGGTTCTGTATCAGATTGGATAATGAAAGACAGATGAGAATGTGATTGAAGGTTGTAGAGGATCTGAGTTGATATTGAAGAGAAAACCATAAGTAACTCAGAAGTCATACATAGGCTCTAATACTGACTGACTGTGTACATACACGAGTTGTAGTGAGCCAGAGAGCGTACACATGCAGGCTGCACTACTGACAAGTCGCGTACCTGTGACAGATTGATATATGTGGAGGATTGTTTCCTCATCTCAATTGGTGCTAAGAATGTAAGCTGAGCCTTGCATATAGAGATGGTGCTCTTGTAGAATTGTACTCTATTCGGTTGTTGCTTAAAAACCCCAAGGATTGAAGTCTGTAATAAAAAGAAAATTGTACATACATCTTGTGTTCTTTGTGTTCCTTATGCTGATGATTTGTTGATGATATATCGTTGATATATGTTGTTGATATATGTTCACATTTAACTGGTTATAAATGATAGCAATGAGTAATGAGTTAATGGTGATTGCTAACTAATGAGTTTTATGTAAAAGAGGGAAGTTTGGGAAGAAGAGTCCTACACTGTTCACCCCCCCCCCCCTCTTAGTGTAGTCGGTGTGTCCAACAATTGGAATCATAGCAGGCCTTCACTATAAGGCTTAAAAAACTTGAAGGAGATCTATAGACACACAAATGGATGATGAATTTCCAATCCTTGATGAGGAAAACTATTCTACTTGGAGAATAGAAATGAGAGTGCATTTGAAGAAAATGGGAATAGGTATTTGGAAGGCAACCATTGGTGGATCAATTTCATTAAATAACAAGTCAAAGTTTTCAGTTCAAAGGGAAGGAAAGAAGAATGATGCATTATCTCTCAAGACAATTCTTAGTGGACTCTCAAGCCCTATCAAAGAGAGAATGGGACAATGTACTTTCGCCAAGGATCTATGGCTAAAGCTAGAGGAGACATCAAAACAAGAAATAATATTTTGAAGACCACTCCATTAAGATCATTAAAGGTAAAGAATCTTCAAAAACTCTTGAATGCATTATTTCTAAATGTGATCTTGAAAACATTTCAAATGAAAGATAAGAATCAAGTGATGTTGTTAGCACAAATGAAGATCTTGAAGACATTTCAAATGAAAGCAAAGAATCATGTGATGATGTTGGAAAAAAGGAATATCTCGAAGGTATTTCAAATGAAGGTAAAGAATCTCCAAAGACTCTTGATTGCAATGATTCAAAATGTGATGATGTTGAATTTTTCTCTATAAGTGAAGAAGAAAATATAGAAATAGTTTGTGTAGAGTTGGATGGTAGTCATCCCATGGAAAGGGTAGAAGAAGATCTATTAAAAATTCAAAATAAAGTTGAAGATGGTTTATATGAATATAGCAATGACCACTATTCTATAGAGTATAGCTATCTTTCAGATAACATTAAGAAGCTTCTTAGGAGGAGTAAAAGACACATATTGGAGTTAAGGGAAATGCTCAAGGAACAAGAAGGGAGTAATAAGACTCAATTAGAAGAAAAGGAAGAAGATATTACAAGACTAAAGAATGAAAAAGAAGATAGGAAAGTAGATGATGAGATTAGTAAAAGTTTTAAAATTATTGTCCATCTCAAGACCCAAATTGAAGAAGCCAAAAGGGTAGAGGAACTATTGAAGAATCAAATCAATGAAAAGGAAGAGTCATGTCATAAGTTAGAAGCTGAAATTGTTGATCTTAGAAAGAAAGTAGAGAAATCAAACAAATTCTTGAATAGCCCACTAATCTTGAATGAGATCTTGGAAAATCAAAGATCACCAAATGATAAATCAGGTCTTGGATACAAGAAAGAAGCTACACATGTTGAAGCAAGCACCTCAAAGAAGCATGAGGTAAATCCCTCAAAGGATGAAGACAATGTTTCAAATCAACCTTCTACACAAGGCAAAGAAAATTTCAAAATAACAAAGAAAGGAAGACATTAAGAAGCTATCTTTGGGACACCAAAGCAAAGGTATGAAAGTATATTTCATGGGCATTGTTATTCATGTAATGAATATGGTCACAAAGCTTTTGAATGTAGATCTTATGAAAGGAGATATAATGGAATATTTTATAACACCACAAGGTGTTGGAGATGTGATCAAGTAGGACACATTGTTGTTCAATGTAACACCATGAGATGCTACAGCTATAGTGGATTTGGGCACAAATCCCAGGAGTGTTGGAACACAAGAATAAATTCTATGATGAGGAATTCACATAGTATGACTAGAATAAGGAATGAAGTAAGGAAGGGAGAAATATTTGAAAAGATGGAAGCTCAGAGCTCAAGTTATAAGAAGCAGGGACACCTTCAGAAGTGGGTGAAGAAGACTGAGCAACCAGACCAGAATGGAAGCCTTAAGGGAAGATCTAGTATGTCATCTACTGAAGCATGTGCAGGTGACAGTGGCAACAGTCATGTACATACGGGTGCTGACCTTGAATAGGTCGCATACATATGCAAGTTGTCTATGCAGCAGGACACATATATTTGGTAAAGCCTTGGGAAAAAGGAAATGCATAAGGGTTGCATCTTGATGTAATTATATAACTCTATGTTGTAGGGTCTAACATGGTTTGTTGCAGGTTCTGACACTATTTTCTGCAAGTTTTCATGATTCTATATTGGATTATGTAATGTGATGATAAAAATAATGAAAGGCTAGCTTGGATGCATGGCACTAACCCATGAGTATGGATTGATGCATTTTCTGTTGAAGAACAATGTTGGTTACGATAGTGAAGTTATGTGATATATCTTGATGATGCCAGCTAGAGATGCCATTGATCTATTGAAGCATACTACTAGTACATGTGTTATTGGATTCTTAGTATTTGTTGTAGTGAATGGAGGATTGATGTTGATCTATTGGCTGGTACACATTTTGAGTTTTATTGATATATCCTATGATGTATTATTGGAAGAATATTTGTTAGATGTCTTGGTGATGGGATACATATTGGAAATGTAGTTGGTAAGTTGATGAGATGTCATGTTGTACATCATTGATGAGTCATAGCTTGATCTATTGTTGATTCCTGATTGGTACATTTCTAGTACATTGGTAGAGGCACCTACTAGAAGTTTGATTGGCACATGTGTTATGGAGGATTTGGAATACATGTATGAGGATTCATCATGTTGTGGTATTGGTGCATGGTTGATGTACTTGCTTGGTACAAGTAGTTTTGGTACACTCTTAGTGTTGAACAGGATAAGTCAACTGAGAGGGGGGGGTGTGAATCATTTGTGTAAAATTTCTTTCATTTTATAAGAAGATTACTTATTAATCAATAAATCATGCCTTTAACATTTAACTTGCAGTAAT
Organism: Picea mariana; assembly: GCA_032191745.1. Taxonomy (NCBI): domain Eukaryota; kingdom Viridiplantae; phylum Streptophyta; class Pinopsida; order Pinales; family Pinaceae; genus Picea; species Picea mariana. Next base: position 352,065 of record JASDQU010100496.1, on the reverse strand, counting down.
ACATTTAACCAATAAATATACAATCACATAAATGAAACAGTGACACAGTGATTTTTCATGAGGAAACCCAAAAGGGAAAANGTTTTGGTACACTCTTAGTGTTGAACAGGATAAGTCAACTGAGAGGGGGGGGTGTGAATCAGTTGTGTAAAATTTCTTTCATTTTATAAGAAGATTACTTATTAATCAATAAATCATGCCTTTAACATTTAACTTGCAGTAATACATTTAACCAATAAATATACAATCACATAAATGAAACAGTGACACAGTGATTTTTCATGAGGAAACCCAAAAGGGAAAAACTTCTTCTTTTGATGAATGAAAGGCAAGCTCCAACTCCTCTTTTCATTCTTATTTTATCTGAGCTACAACCCAGATGAGGCTGCTGCCTCTATTTCTTCAGCACCTACTGAATGGAAGCTACAAATCCCAGATGTACAAGAACCAACTTGTACATGATACTTTTACAGTCTCCCCTTGCTCCTCCCTACCACCCTGAAATCCTTCTCTGTCACTAAGAACCTGCAAACCAACTCTTTATCTTCTCTGGCAAAAGAATCACCATTCAAGTCCCCTCTGTTTATATAATCATATCAAAATCCATTCTTCTCCCCTTGATCTCTGTTATATCTTCATCATTTCTTCTCACTGTCCCTGTATGATTTTATTTCGGTTTTATATTCATTTACAGAAATGAATTTTACTTTAGAGCTACGGCTGTACCATTAATTCCATACACACCAACATTCATCTCACCCAATTTCACTTATTTCTACCATGTACATTCATAGCGTACACTTGAACCCTCAAGCTTCGAAGATTCAGTTACAATAACTAAATAACTACCTTACAGTGATTATTATTGGTCAAGGCATCAAGATGAACAATATCCACGTGATCAGTTTAAACATTTAACCAGCACTGTTCGATGAACATACATCTGTTTTAATTTTTCAGCATGGAATAACCCTTGAGCGCTTTGGCAAACCACTTGTGCTAACCCATATGTCCATTGGCTGTGACCATAGGTTAATCAAAATTCATTTCACATTTCGCATTTCGGAAATTTGGCAATCCTGTGTCGAAGAGTCTTGACACTTCAAGTTATGAAACCCTGAAATAGAGCTTAGCTTCATGCTAGCTCCTCCCTCTCACATGACCATCGGTGGTAACAACTGCCTACACCAAAAAGGTATTTCAGTGTTTCGGCATTTCTTGTGATGAAGTGTTTCAATACTCCAAGTCATGAACCCTGAAATTTTCGACGTTTCTCATTTTGGCGTTTCGGCATTTCGCATTTCGACGTTTCAGCATTTCTGTGATGAAGTGTTTCTACACTCCAAGTCACGAACCCCGAAATGATATGACGGCTTCACATTTGATCTGGTGGACATATATTAGACGGTTCTCGTTAAATTCTTGAGGACAGATCAACGGTCATATACAACTCTTATATTACTTCTTCAATTCTTAATCCAATGGATATGACTTAATCATTCATCGAGATGGATGGTTGTCATGGTTTCGGTATTTCGACATTTGGGACTTCGTGATGTTGAAGTTTTTGCTTACCATGCAAAAATCCCAAAATATAAACTCCCGGAATCCTGAAATAGAAACTCACAGAATTATGTGACGTGTGTCCCTTTCGATATTTCGGCATTCGGGACTTCGTGATGTTGGAGTTTTTGCTTACCATGAAAAAATCCCGAAATAGAAACTCCCAGAGTGACGATCTCTGAAATTCAAGCTTTTCCTATGCAAACTGATCCATAGTGCCTGTGCAAACTGACCAACAAACTCCCCCTTTAGCATTTTAAAGTTTGACATTAATGACAAAACCAAGCCCTGTGCAAACTGCCCTACTGTGCAAACTGTGCAAACTGCAAGCCCTACCAACAAACTCCCCCTTTAGCATTGATGGAAAACTTTAAATCTCTTCTCCCCCTTTTGACATATATGGCAAAGGAATCAACCATACTCCCCCTGAGCAAAGAAAATCACTGGAAAAGATGTATCATTTCAGCAGCAACTCCCCCTATCAATAATAGTCAATGAACCTATGCAGTTTGATTTTATAATGAACCCCGTGCAATCTTTGAGAATGAAAAGAAATTATAGAGGGTAAACCCCAACTGATCCCTGAGACTTTCAAATTGCATTTTAGATAAAGGTTTAGTAAATACATCTTCTATCTGATCCTTTGTGCCAACATATTCCACTTTAATAACTTTAGACATAACCTGCTCTCTTAGAAAATGAAATTTAATGGGAATGTGCTTTGTTTTGGAATGCATTAACATGATTTTTAGAAATACTAATTGCATTGGTATTATCACAGAAGATAGGTGTAGGTTCATTATAATGAATATGTATTTCTTTCAGCATATATTTCATCCATAGAACCTGAGTGCAACAAGTTGCAGCTGCAATGTATTCTGCTTCAGCAGTAGACAGAGACACTTTTGATTGTTTTTTACTTGACCAACTTACAAGACATCCTCCAAGAAAAAATGATGCTCCACTAGTACTCTTCCTGTCATCAACACAACCTGCCCAATCAACATCAATGAAAGCATATAAATCAAGATGATTACCTGTAGGATACCATAAACCATACTCTATTGTCCCCTTAAGATATCTGAAAATTCTTTTGACTGCAAGTAGATGAGAAGTTTTTGGTGAAGCCTGAAACCTGCCAACTTGACAAACTACATGAATAATATCAGGTCTTGTAGCTGTAGCATAAAGAAGACTACCAATCATAGATCTGTATATTGTCTAATCAACATCTTTAGTATCATCAAACTTACTTAATTTACAACCAGTAACCATGGGAGTGCCAACTGGTTTAGAATCTTCCATCTGAAATTTCTTAAGCATTTCATTGATATACTTGGTTTGAGAAATGGAAATACCTTTATCAAATTGAGTAATTTGCAAGCCTAAGAAAAAATTCATTTCTCCTAGTATGGACATCTCAAACTCTTTCTGCATACTTTCAACAAACTGTTTACTGAGCCTATTATCATCACTACCAAAAATGATATCATCTACATATATCTCAACAATGATCAGGCTGTCATTTTCTTCTTTAATATATAGATTACTATCAGTGTTACCTTTCCTGAATCCTTGCTACCTCAAGTAATTGTCAAGTCTGGAATACCAAGGCCTTGGTGCTTGCTTCAGGCCATAAAATGCCTTTTTCAACCTGTAAACATATTGTTCTGCTTCTTGTACCTGAAAACCATCTGGTTGTTCCATATATACTTCTTCCTCTAAATCACCATTCAAAAATGCAGACTTTACATCCATTTGGTAAAATTTAATGTGTTTAGAACTGGCATAAGATAGAATCATTCTAATGGATTCCATTCTTACAACAGGAGCAAAAGTTTCTCCAAAATCTATTCCTTCTACTTGTGCATACCCTTTACAAACCAATCTAGCCTTGTTTCTAGTTATTTTACCTGCTTCATCCATCTTATTTCTAAAAAACCATTTAGCCCCTATGACATTCTTATTCAAAGGACTAGGAACCAATTCCCATGTCTTATTCTTTTCTATTTGACTAAGTTCTTCATTCATTGCTTTCATCCAGTACTCATCTTTAATTGATTCTTCAATATTTTTGGGTTCAATCAAAGAAAGTAAAGATACCTGTTCATGAGTTGAGGTGGATTCTTGCCTTAAGATACCTCTACTCTATCACGACAAAAAATTCATATGAAACTAAGAGTGACTTAATAACGGACATTGAGGGTCTGCTTCTTGTTCCAACACCTGCATTTATGTCACCAATTATCTGTTCTTCAGGGTGATTTTTCTGTATTCTCTTGCTTGGAGTCTTTGATGGAGTCATGATTTTGGATGGAGTTGTGCCCTGTGTCAAAGTAGGAATTAATTGTTCATTGTCAATAGCCTTAGTTTCTTCTATTTCACTTACCTCATCATTCATTTTATGCTTGTCATCTATCTCATATATTTGATTATTCTTTAGTCTAGATTTAGACTTCAAAAATGAGGACTCATCAAATTTCACATCTATGGCTTCAACTATTTTGATCAATCTGAAGTTGTAACATTTATAAGCTTTCCTTGAACAGGAATACCCAACTAAAATACCTTGATCTGTTCTAGATTCCAACTTACCCAAATGCTTGTCAACTCTTTTGATGTAACATTTACTGCCAAAAATTCTGAAATGTTTAACACTAGCTGGTATGCCTTTCCATAACTGATAGGGTGTCTTAAAATGATTGTTTCTCAGCAAGCTTCTATTCAAAATGTGAACAGCAGTATGAACAACTTGAGGCCATAGTATATTACTTAGTCTAGATTCATTGAGCATAGTTCTAGCCATCTCCATATAGTCCTATTTTTTCTTTCAACCACTCCATTTTGTTGAGGTGTTTCAGTAACATAAAAATGTCTTCTTATCCCATTTTCATCACAGTATCTGTTGAATTCTTTAGACACAAACTCCCCTCCATTATCTTATCTTAAACATTTAATTTTCATGTCACATTCATTTTCAGTTGACTCCTTGAAGGTTTGAAAACAGCTAAAAGTTTCAGATTTATTTTTCAATAAAAACATCCATGTCATTCTAGTAAAGTCATCCACAAATAGTAGAAAATATATTTCTCCTTTTAACCCTGTTGTTCTCATAGGTCCACATACATCAGCATGTACTATTTCCAATGGTTTAGTTGTTGAATGTTCTTTAGTTTTGAATTTAACTCTAGTTTTCTTACCATGTTGACATTGCTTGCAGACAGAACTTGAAAGATCCTTTATGACTGGTAAATCTCTTATTGCTTCCTTTTTATTTAACTGAATCAGATTTTCAAAGTTAATGTGTCCAAGTATTTTGTGCCACAACCAACTTTCATCTTCACTCCCAAGATAACATTTTTCTTTTTCTTCATCTAGTATTTAAATGTTGCTTGAGGTTCTTATGGTTGTTCCAACTAGTTTATTTGATTTTATATCCCTAATTTGACATCCTTTTGAATAAAAAATCATAAAGAGACCTTTATCACAGGTTTGACTTCCACTCAATAAGTTATGTTCCATTTCCTCAACCAATCAGACATTTTCAACCATGATTTTCTTGTTGTTTAGACATACAATTCCTTTTCCAACTATCCTAGCTGATTGATCATTTCCAAAGGTGATTGTACCTTATTTTCCTTCATCTAGGTCAACAAAGAGTTGTTTTCTACCTTTCATATGCTTTGAACATCCACTATCCACAACCCATTTTACTTTATGTTCTGCTTGTAGAGCTATAGTGCATTTTTCAATGTTCATATTTTCACTTTTCTTTTTCCAAAATTTGGTTTTCAGATCTGTGTAAGTGGGTTCATTAAATTTCTGAAAACTCATAGGAGAATTTCTTGACACATGCCCAAATTTGTTACACTTGTAACAATCAGTCTCATATCTTAAGGTGTCAAATCTGTTGTAAGAGTAGTTCATATTGTTTTGACTAGTTTTACCATGTCCTCTTCCATATTCAAAATTAGACCTTTCATGACTGTTATGTGCATTTATCTTTCTTGAAAAACTATTACAAAATGCAGCCTTATGTCCATACTTATAACAAAAGAAACAGTGGCCTTCAAACCTATTTTAATGTCTACCATAACTTCTTCTATGCACTATTGAACCCTGATTTTCTTCTTGCCTTTCTGATTCCATCTTTTTTCTAGTAATTTTCTCATGATTATCCTTTGTACCTGCTTTCTTAACACTTGAACTAGAACATCCATTAGTTACTGCAGATTTATAACCAATTCCAGTCTTATCATATGTTGATCTTTGACTACTAATAATTTGATCTAACACTTGAGAACTCTAATTCATGTTGTTTTCTTGTACTTTCTTTCTTAATGAGACTACTTCAATTGTTAAACTATCATTTTCCTTATCCTTTTCTGCAAGCATTTTAGTTAGAGCTTCTTCAGTCACTCTAGCCTCTTCTATTTTAAGTTTTAAGTCAAATACCATGATTTCAGTGCTATCAATCAAACCATTTGATTTCTGTAATTCAAATTCTAGATTCTCAATTTCTCTTTTAAAATGTTTGCATTCCCTTCTCACTTTTCTTAATTCACTTAAAGCACTTACCAGTTCAACTTCTAGATCAACTTCACCTTCTTCTTCTTCACCAGAATGATCATCCTGTTTTTCCATAGCCATAAAAAGTTGTACATCTGAACTATCATCACTCTCACCAGATTTTGAAATATCACTGTCATCTTTTATACACAGGCTTTTATTTTTGTAAGTTTTTCTTTGAAAAAACTTCTTATGTCTATTCTTGAATTCCTTAGGTTTTCTATCACTGTATTCTTCATTATCAGTGTGCTTATTGTCAGGACACTTAGATGCAAAATTTCCTATTCTACCACAACCAAATCATTTCAGAGGAAGCTTACCTTTATACTTGCCAGTACCTCTTTTCAGATTTTTAACAAAATTTGCTTCTTCCACATCACCTTCTGACTCCTCATGACTGTTGATTTCTGCTTCAACCTTTTTCTTATCTTTCTTTGCTATCTTGAAAGCTGCTTCTTTCCTGAAATAATTCTCACCAGAGGTTCTCATCTCATATGCTATTAGTATTCCATGTAATTCATCCATTTCTAAAGTATCAAGATCTGTTCTTTCTTCTAATGAAGATATTTTTGAATCAAATCTTGCAGGAAGTGATCTAAGTACCTTTTTCACAATAATATTATTATTAACTATTTCTCCTAGACCTCTCATGGTATTAACAACTTCATCAATACGAATAAAGTAGGTAGCTATATATTCAGATTCTTCCATTTTCAGGATTCCAAATTGACATCTATATGATTGTAGCTTAGCACTCTTTACCTTAGTGTCTCCTTCATATACATTTTTCAATTTATCCCATATTTCTTTTGCTGATGAACAATGCATAACTTTAAAAAATTCTGACCTTGCTAGACCTCCTAGTATTGCATACATAGCTTTGGAATTACTCTCATAGAGTCTCTTACCTATAGCATCTATTGGAATGGTTGATGGGACTTTATATTCATTTAATACATCCTGCCAGATATCTACTCCTTGAGTTTGTAAAAACAACTTCATCCTGAAACTCCAAAAAGCATAATTATGACCATCAAACACAGACAATCCATGTTTTGTAAATTCTGACTTCTTATCCATTATGAATGATCAAAAAATTCAAGTGGTTAAACTGATATCTTGAAGTAACCTGCTCTGATACCAATTGTTGAACAGGATAACTCAACTGAGAGGGGGGGGGGTGAATCAATTGCATAAAATTTCTTTCATTTTATAAGAAGATTATTTATTAATCAATAAATCATGCCTTTAACATTTAACTTGCAGTAATACATTTAACCAATAAATATACAATCACATAAATGAAACAGTGACACAGTGATTTTTCATGAGGAAACCCAAAAGGGAAAAACCTCTTCTTCTTATGAATGAAAGGCAAGATCCAACTCCTCTTTACATTCTTATTTTATCTTAGCTACAACCCAGATGAGGTTGCTACCTCTATTTCTTCAGCACCTACTGAATGGAAGCTACAACTCCCATATGTACAAGCACCAACTTGTACAGGAGACTTTTACAGTCTCCCCTTGCTCCTCCCTACCACCCTAAAATCCTTCTCTGTCACTAAGAACCTGCAAACCAACTCTTTATCTTCTCTGGAAAAAGATTCATCATTCAAGTCCTCTCTGTTTATATAATCATATCAAAATCCATTCTTCTCCCCTTGATCTCTGCTATATCTTCATCATTTCTTCTCAATGTCCCTGTATGATTTTATTTCGGTTTTATATTCATTTACAGAAATGAATTTTACCTTAGAGCTACGGCTGTACCATTAATTCCATACACACCAACATTCATCTCACCCAATTTCACTTATTTCTACCCTGTACATTCAGAGCATACACTCGAACCCTCAGGCTTCGAAGATTCAGTTACAATAATTGAATAACTACCTTACAATGATTATTATTGGTCAAGGAATCAAGACAAACAATATCCACATGATCAATTTAAAAATTTAACTAGCACCGTTCGATGAACATACATCTGTTTTAATTTTTCAGCACGAAATAACCCTTGAGCACTTTGGAAAACCACTTATGCTAACCCATATGTCCATTGGCTGTGACCACATGTTAATCGAAATGCATTTCGCATTTCGCATTTTAGCAATTCGGCAATCCTGTGTCGAAGAGTCTTGACACTTCAAGTTATGAAACCCCGAAATAGAGCTTAGCTTCATGTTAGCTCCTCCCTCTCACATGACCATCGGTGGTAACCATTTCCTACACCAAAAAGGTATTTTGGCGTTTCGCATTTTGGCGTTTCGACATTTCTTGTGATGAAGTGTTTTAATACTCCAAGTCACGAACACCGAAATTTTCGGCGTTTCACATTTTGACGTTTCGACATTTCGCATTTTGGCGTTTTGACATTTCTGTGATGAAGTGTTTCGACACTCCAAGTCATGAACCCTAAAATGATCTGACGGCTTCACATTTGATCTGGTGGACATAGATCAGACGGTTCTCGTTAAATTCTTGAGGACAGATCAACGGTCATACACAACTCTTATATTACTCCTCTAATGCTTAATCCAACGAATATGACTTAATCATTCATCGAGATGGATGGTTGTTGTGGTTTCGGTATTTCAGCATTCAGGACTTCATGATGTTGAAGGTATTGATACCATGCAAAAATCTCGAAATAGAAACTCCCAGAATCATGTGACGTGTGTCCTTTTCGGTATTTCGACATTCGGGACTTCGTGATGTTGGAGTTTTTGCTTACCATGCAAAAATCCAAAAATAGAAACTCTCAGAATCCCGAAATAGAAACTCTCAGAGTGACAATCTCCGAAATTCAAGTTGTGCCTGTGCAAACTGATCCACAGTGCCTGTGCAAACTGACAAACAAACTCCCCCTTTGGCATTTTAAAGTTTGACATTAATGACAAAACCAAGCCCTGTGCAAACTGTGCAAATTGCAAGCCCTACCAACACTTAGATGGCATATGTTTGGATGATAGTACTTGGATAAAAGTACACCATTGGTATTACTTGATTAGCACAACAATTGGTATTTGTTTGAGATACATGGTTATGGAACTTGTTTCATGATGGAGACATATCATGAGTGAGATGCACATTGTTTGGCATGTTGGTAGATGCACATGGTTGGCATGTTGGTAGATGCACATGTTGGAATATGGTTGATACATTCCATTGATGAGATCTTATGGAACATTGTATGGTATTGATGTACATGGTTGATGTACATGGGTGTTGTGCATGATGGGCACACAATTGGTACATTATGTACTTGGGTGATGTTCTACTCATGATTTTCTATTTTATTGTTGACATATCTTTTGTTTCATGATGTTTGGTATGGCATGAGTTTGATGCATGAATAGGTCCAAGGATCATCATATGGTAGCATATTTTTCATCTTCCAGAGAAGATAGGGGGAGACATACCCCTAGGGGGAGTCATTCTTCTTCCCATGGTTCTAGGAGGAGAAAAGAGCCCTATACTTGAAGAAAGAGCACAAAGGAATAGTTCAAGGGGGAGCAATGGTCACAGGGGGAGTATGAGCGATGTATCTCTAGCATTACATCAGAGTGATATCCCTTGTTCAAAAGGGGAGATATTATTCAGATGAATATCAAAGGCATTCAGACAGGGGGAACAACCCCAAGGAGAGTTCAAGCAGGGGGAGCAGCCCCAAGAGGAGAATGGCCCTTTTCCATTGATGTCAAAGGGGGAGAGATAGTCACATTGATGTGATTGATGTTTATTGATGAGGAGAGATAGTCAAATTGACATGATTGATTACTATTGGTGTAGAGCATGCCTTGTCTACATGTTGACATCAATGATTGGTGTTGACATCAATGTTGGTATTGCCATCAATGCCAAAGGGGGAGATTGTTGGATCATGTTGTCATTGATGCCAATGGTTTGATTGATTGATGTCATTGATTGATTTCAAGTGATTGATTGATTGATGATTGATGTCAAATGTAATATGTATTGTCCTTGATGAAGTTGGATATATGTCAAGTATATGATGCATATGATGTCATGCATAGATGAATATGGATCGATGTGATTTCCTTGATATATGATGCATAGTTAGATTGATCGTTATTGTCTTATCTTGTTTGATAGGGTGCACAAATGGATGAACTCCAAAGTGGTCCCTTTATGGTGAAATCCCTCACGGGAAGACACTTTATGGTTGAGTTATCCTTGAAGTATGGTTGGAGAAACCATGCTTATATGTGGAATAATGAGATGAATATCAGTGAAGTTGTTAGTGAAACTATCCTATATCGATAGTGCTTGTCATGCCATTTCCGATGGCATGTGAATGTCACATAATTCCTCATGGTTTGAGAGTTATGGACTTACGAAGTTGGAGGACCCACATATGAAGGCTTGAAGCCCCAAAAGGTCAAAGAAGTCAAAGAGCTTGCAAAGAATAAATTGTTATTTAAATGATAAAGTAAAGTGACAAAGTCAAGAAGGATTATTTAAATAATAAAGTGAAGTGACAAAATCAAAGAATATTATTTAAATGATAAAGTGAGTTGACAAAGTCAAGGAGGAATATTTAAATGATAAAGAAATGGAGAACTTTCTATTTATGGAAAGTGGTTAACCCTAAATTGAGGAAAATAGGTTAAGTGACCTAGAAGTGGGTTAAGTGACCTATAAGATGAAGAGTATAAATAAGAGGCAAGGGTCTCTTGTGAAAAACACATTTTGGGAGGATCTTTGTATAGATTTTGTGTGTATCTCTTGAGCATGTATTGAAATCTATTCTGAGAGAAAGAAGATCTGGAGGATCTCATGGACGCATCAAAGTTTAAGCAATGTTTGAGATCATGACGAAAAAAGTCTCGGAGGTTTAGAAACCCTAGTTTATGAGATGTACGAGGGCTACAGTGAGCCAAGGCGCGTACATACGCGGGTTGTATGAAGACAGGGTGCGTACAATAGATAAAGTCTTGAAGACTTGTGGCTGAGTTGATGACAGACTCTTAAAGACTGAGGCAAGTTCCATATCTACAATCTATGGGCTCAGATCTACGATAGAAACTCTGGTATGGTTGTATTGTTGTCTTGATGAATATTCTTGTTTGTTAAGAGGTGAATGATTAAGGCATTCTTGGTATGACTGTTATGATGTGGTTGAGATGGTTGATGGAGTGAGAATCACTCTTATGATTTAGTGCTGATATGATTGCTATAGTATACTGGTTTCTTATAGATGATTGAGTAGCATTCATATTGTATGGTTGATTAGCATGAATAAGTTGTTGGAGAGATTGGATGTGTTGTGATTGGTTCTGGATCAGATTGGATAGTGAAAGACAAATGAGAATGTGATTGAAGGTTGCAGAGGATCTAAGTTGATCTTGAAGAGAAAACCCTAAGTAACTCAGAAAGCATACACAGGCTGTAATATAGATTGACCGCGTACATACACAGGTTGTAGTGAGCCAGAGCGCGTACACACATAGACTACACTACTGACAGGTCACGTACCTGTGACAGATTGATATCTATGGAGGATTGTTGCCTCATCTCATTTGGTGATGAGAATGTAAGTTGAGCCTTGCATATAGAGTTGGTGCTCTTGTAGAGTTGTACTCTATTAAGTTGTTGTTGAAAAACCCCAAGGATTGAAGTCCGTAATAAAAACAAAATTGTACATACATCTTGTGTTCTTTGTGTTCCTTGTGGTGATTATTTGTTGATGATATATTGTTGATATATGTTGTTGATATATGTTCACATTTAACTGGTTATAAATGACAACAATGAGTAATGAGTTAATGGTGATTTATAACTAATGAGTTTTTTGTAAAAGAGGGAAGTTTGGGAAAAAGAGTCCTACACTGTTCACCCCCCCCCCCTCAATGTAGTCGGTGTGTCCAACAATATGTTCATTTATTGCCTTTGAATGGACCATTAGATCATCCTAGTAATCTGCCATGAATTTTCCTATCAAACCTCTGAATGTGCGGTCCATAGCCCTTTGGAAAATAGCTCTATCATTTTTCAAACCAAATGGCATCTTAGCATACACATACATCTCCCAAGGTGTTATGAAAGTCATCTTAGTTCTATCTTCCTCTGCAACTAAAAATTGACTATATATAGAAAAGTCATCTAACATGGGCATACAAGCAGATCGAGTGACTTGTTGAAGAAGGAATTCCATTTCAAGAAGAGGATAATTATATTTTACACTTGATTTATTGAGATCTCTAAAATCCATGCACATCTGAATCTCTCGGGTCTTTTTCCTCACAACCACTGGGTTTGAGAGCCATTCAGAATGTATGATGGGATATATTATTCCATCTTTATTCAATTTTTCCAACTCGATCTTCACCCACGGTTTTAATTTGGGATTCATCATTCTTATTTTCCGCTTAAATGGATTTTCTCCTTCTCTTAATGGAATAATATGTTGAAATATTGATTTATCATAGGATTTTAGATCATCATAACTCCAAGAAAAAACATCAAAATATTCTTTGAAAAGGGTGATATATTGATCAAGTTCTTCAGATGTACAATCAACTCCCAAGTTTATGTACTTCAGGGAACTATCAGTCCCAATATTGGCTTTCTTCGTTTCTTGCACTTTTTGGACTAATACTTCTTCTGTGAAACTTTTTGTATTATCATCTCTTATGAAAAGAGATTTAGATTGGACACAATTCTTTCGAACAGGAGAAATATTATCATCTTCATCGTCATTTTCATTTGCTAGAAAATATTTTAAGTCATTTTCAGTAGTACGATACCTATGGTGCTTAGGGAGGAGGTGTCTATACTCATCAAACACCACCTTTCCTAAACTTTTTGAATGATGATACTTCATCTTAGGACCCTAAATTGGACATGCAAATTTACCCTTTGTTTGAAGACCTGCAATAGATGGATTAATGTCAATTATACGATGGGATTATTTAAAAAACATGCATGATATTTTTAAAAAAGTATATAGTATTAAAGTGCAACAGAATGCTAAATACCACAAAAATGTGTTAGCCCTGGGGCATCATGAATTTCCCATACAAGTATTCCATGAAATTGAAATTTCTTCTCCCCGATTGGTTTACAAATGTCATACATAGTGATGTCAGCCCATAACTTTAGTAGCTTGTCGATAAGAGGCTCGATATATACATTCATATCTTTAACTTGGCACTTACCTAGTTCTTTGAAATTACGCATAATTACTACCATGGTATGTATATATAAGTAAATAAATAAACAAAAGATATTATGCAAAAAACTAAACAAATGAAAATGTTACATTCAAAAAATTAATGTAAACAAAAACTTGGAACAATCATTGTCAAAATTATGTGCTCCCTTTTTATTGACATCCAAGGAGGATTGTTATTGTTGATAACAAAAATAGGCCACACTGAGTAAATAGACCTAAGCTCTATGAATGAATTAACACCGTCAGCTGCCAATGAAAGCATAACATTATGAGGTTCATCTTTGAAATCTGCCCATTTTTCCTCAATTTCCCTAAATGCATAACCATCTACAAGCATTTGAAGTACACCATCTCCACTTCTTTTTCATGCATTCTGATCCATAAATTGTGCTATTCTTTCACACATGAACAATCGTTGCAAACATGGAATTATGGGAATATGACGAAGAACCTTTCGAGGCACCTTTTTTGTTACTTGATCGATTTGATATCTATTGATAAGACATTATGGGCATTATGTTTTTTATGCATGTTGCCCATAATATATAATATGATCATTAGGACATGCATCTATAGTTTGATACTCCATTCCAATGTCTTTCATAATGGCATGCAAATCTCGATATGTGCAAGGTAAAATATTTGACGATGTTAACAAAAATTCACCTAACAATCTACAACATAACAAATAACTAGTTGATATAAGAATATTAATCATAAATATTGCATTCTTATTTTACACATTAATTAACACTATAAAAAATAGAAAAAAGTCAACATTTATCTATATGAGATGAAACATATTACATACCTTAGGATTATTGGGTATGTGTTATATTCTTTGCATGTGTGTGTGTGGGCGCGTCAGATATGACAACTGCGTCTGATGAGCCCTCTAGTAGTGATATTTATGTCATGTGCACCGAGCGCTTTCCTAGGGGGGTCCCAGGGGGGGGCAGGTATGCCCCCCCCTGGTTACGCGCAGCGTTCGGCAATGGGAAGTAGCCCGGGGCAGAGCCCTGAAATTTCTTTTTGGGCGGTTTTCGCTATTTTTTTGTAAATTAATCTCGGATTAAGGGATTAGGGTTTTGGTATCTACGGAATACCTAAAAACATTGTATATATTGTATGGTGAATGGTGAAATTTGATATAATGAATATAAGAAAGTTTTTCCCAGTTGAGGGTTTCCGGTATAAAATCTATGTGTACTCTGTGTATGAGTCATTGATTAATTTATGTTTTGCTTAAGAATCTATATGCATTGCTTTACTTCACAGGTTTAAAACTTACAAGGATTTGTGTCATACAAGTGTTCGACAAATGATTCATAACCTTTAAGTTCACCAACAGCAATGTAGTGGAGAGAAGCTTTGCTCTTGAGTCTTTATAAAGTCATTTATTTGCCTTTTCAAATAGAGGTCCATCATAAATGCCATCATTGTCCCCGTCCTCATCCGACTGAGAAAACAAATCTTGGATCATTTGATTTTTCCCATCATCTTCTTCCATGGGATCATTAACTTGATTTGTCCCATCATATTCTTCCATGAGATCCTCATTTGCTTCATGTTCCTCAACTTGTACAACATCATTTCTACTACTACTTGGTGCATCATTCTGTAGAAAGTTAGGGGAAACTCTAACTTTATAATTACAAACAATCATGCAAAAATAGTGTGTATAGAAAATATGCAAACAAT
>JASDQU010100496.1:289064-336822 GCA_032191745.1 Picea mariana | reverse complement strand
CAGTGTGCCCATATTTACTACGACATTTTTTAGTTGTTGCTATTAAAATTCTTACGAGACGTGTAAAACAACATTTTTTGCAAGGGAAATAACATCTGTCGTCACCCTTTTCACCCTCTTTACTTTTTTTCCCACCTCTAATATTTTCTGCCATTCTTTCGCACAAAAATACCTTTTCTGCACCGTCATTGTTATAGCAATATTGTCGCAACATCTCTAATTTTCTAAATATTTATGTATTTTATTTCGTCGCCATTCCGACGAAAGTTGACCAAGTCAATGTTGGATTTGTCAAATAGTTGGGTGATTGTTTGAACAGTGCAACGGTAATCTTTGTATTGTCGCACATGCGATGAACTCTACCTTTCGTCGTTCTTGCACTTGCGACGAAAGGTAGAGTTCTTCGCATGGGCGATGAACGCAAGATAATTAAAAAAAAATAGAGATTAATTTAAATCTTTATTTTCATTTTTTAGACGAAAGGCTAATTTCATCGCAAATTTTTGAATATGTAGTAGTCTCAAACAGTTAAAAAAGCTCGGGATTATAAAGCCACCAAGTTCAAATTCAAATCAGATGAAATAAATATGGTGGATAATATGGAGTTGCATAAAAAAATAGGTGAAATTGAATTTAGAGACTTGTTACAGACCTCAGCCAGCATGGGAAGAATTCAAGCAATGGCTAGTAAGATTGAGAAGCAATGGAAGTAGAAGAAGATAGCCAGCAAAACAAAACAAACAAGGATAAATGAATTAGAGCAATGGATAATAGAATTAGGTGCAGATCCTCATGATGCAAAATCAATACAAGCTCTGATAAAAAATAAGAACATGGAAATTCAAGTGTTAAAGAAGAAGTTTAACATGCCTGATATTGATCATGTATAGACACCAGAACTTCAATAAATGCAATAGGAAAAAGATCAGTTACTACAACAAATGGTTCAAATGAACAATCAGCTTGAAACAATGGTAAAGGAGAAAAATAAACTCAAGTGTTTAAATCCTCCATCGGTTCAATCATCTACATCAACAGATCCTTCATAAGAATTAGCAAAGGTATTATCTAATTTAAATATTAAGAAAATTGAAGTTGAGGATCAGAAAAGAATGATTACTAGTAAAAGTGTTGAAATTTATATTTTAAAAGATCAATTGAAAGAAAAAGATGGAATCATTGCTAAATATTAGAAAGTCAAAGAATCGTAAGAGATAAGAGAAAAGAATCATAATTTAATTTAATGGAATTCATTCACACTGGTAGTTGATGATTCTAGCTCAGCTTCACAAACCCAGCAGAATATAAATAAATCCTAGAAGAGTTGAGTGATAAACCATAGGTGGTCAACAATGTTATAATATTTCTTGACTCAAAGACTTGGAATGAGTTAAAGGGTTTTGGTGTCAATGATTGTACTTTTCTAATTATGATGATGATGATGATGATGATGATTAATTTCCATTAAGACCAATTGGTCTATCAGAAGCTACAAAAGTATTAACAAAGAATAATTTGGTTCAAGAAGCTCAAAATAAATGTAATTCAATTCAAAGAAGTATTGAAACCTTCATGAAAAGATACAAGGAATTAGTTGAAATGGGATTTTCTTCATGTTGGGATAAATATGAAAATTTTATTCAGCAAGAATAATATGAAGCTATGCTAATAAAAGCAAGGGATGATATCACTAAATTTCAAGATATAGATGGATTTCTAAAAGTTCAAACTATTGTTGATAAGGTAATAAATGATTTTCATCTATTATGGAAAATCAAAGCTTTATTTCCTAATATCCCATCATATGATAAATGTACGGAGCTTGATATAGCTTCCAGAAAAATGGTTAGTTATTGATCCAAAAAGGATCCAGAGAATACTAAGGATAGCTCAGAACTTGTAAAAGCAACTCAGGAAGCTTAGAATGGCCTCAGCAGACAGAGAAAGGGAAAAATTTCAAGGTCCTCAAAACTCAGTGAAAGTGGCATCATCACGAAGAGCGCATCGCAAGCTTTCCAACGACGTAAACAGTTCGTCAAACAGAGTTACAGATCGAAAGATATCTGCGGTCAAAGTTTGGTCAACCTAGCCTAGTCAGTAGGGGATGAGTCAGCATATGTATTGTTGACGTCAGCATCAGTATGGATGACATCAACATCTGTACAGTGTATGTGGAACACACAGGAGGTGACACATGTCATCATGACCTCAGCATGGTGATGTGGCAGCACCGGAGGCTTCCATGTGTCACTCATTTTTTCTTTTTTTGGGTCAATCCATGGACCAATGAAAAAATGCCATGTGGCAGTCTGTACAGTGACGTGGTAGTCCACACGCTAACGTGGAAGGACGATATGGCAGCCAAGGTGGCAAATCATATGATGATGTGGCATGTGACTATATAGATGGTTGGTGTGGCCCAATGGTTGGATGCCATGTGGCTCAGTCATGGACTGCCACATGGCAGTGGGAAAATGCCCAATGAGGGACCGAGATCTAAAATTCAAAAAAAAAAAAAAAATGGGTCTGCCAAATATGGCAGAACCCCACCAGATCTGGTGGCCAACGGTCAAATATAAAACACTGCTTAAAATTGGTGAACCACCAATACATATATTACATATAAGTTATAACAAACACCCAAAAGGAGAGGCTTGTAGGCTTGACCCCGAGATCTCCCCCATTATATACGCCTTAACTATAGCTCCACCAACCAATAGGCCAAAAAGCCTCATTTTTATTACCGCCCATGATTATTATTTAAAAATTGAAATCCGCCAGTGCACAGGGGGAGGTGTGCGACAGTACGGTCGAGCATAGTTTTCGAGGAATTTTCTTGGCATTAATTACAGGTTGCATGGCATGGAAATCAAGACAACATTTCTCTTGGGCCTGGGAGTTCCAAAGTTGGATTGAGGCATGGAGACAATAATTTTTGGGTAATTCGACACCATGAATTCAATGGTGTTGTATGTTTTCTTATCTGAGCAAAGCTTTTGCAGCTTAATTCCAGAATGAGGTATACTTGTGTATTTTTCCAAATTCTTTTGCTAAGTTAATAAAAAGGCCTACCCATTTGAGAGCAGGACCCGGAGACGTAGTCCACCAGGGAAGAACTCCACTATCAATTTTTTGTGTTCATATTTGATTCTTATGTCTCTTCATTATTGAGATTTCCTTCTTTAATGGTGCACTTTAATTTATGCTCATTTAATACAATTATTTATAAGTCACTTCGATGAAAGGATCATGGATCATGTTGGTATCAAAGAAGTCATCTTTGACATGAATGGTTGAGTGTGAATTTTTACTAGGGCCAAGCATAAGTAGGGTGAAGGAACTCTTAATAATTTCAATCCTGAAGTTGGTCGTGCATATCGAAGGAAGAAAATGGCAGAAGAGGATAAGCATGATGAATAGGAGAAAAATTCCATATGGTTTTTTATCGCATGTCAGAAATGGTCGAATGAATGTATGGAAACTACGAGAAGAGAATGAAGAAGAAAAAGGAAGCACAAGTTGATGATGATGCTTCAGTAAATCAAGGGACTGGAGGAGACCCTCTTGAGCCTCCATCTTCACCATCAAGTTCGAGTTCTTATTCCTCTGAGAATTCTCATCATTCTCATCATTCTAGCCATAAAGCCTCTTTTAAGAAACCATTATTAAAGCTTGATGTAAAATTTGTTTTACCTATGTTTAATGGAGATGCTAATCCCGAAAAGCTAGATAATTGGATTTGACGGGTTGAAGTATATTGTTGTGTTCAACAGATTGATGAAGAGGAAGTTAAAGTGCAATTGGATTCTCTTTGGTTGGAAGGCATCGCTCTCGTATGGTGGGAAAGTAAACCACAGGACATAAGTAAGTGTGGTAATCTTCTTTCCTCGTGGTCAGAATTTAAATCAGCAATAAGGAAGCAATTTTATCCATTGGGTTATTTACATAAAGCAATGATGGAATGGAAAACTTTAAGACAAAGTAAAGGTCAAATTGTACAAAGTTTCACAGAGTAATTTAGGAAAAAATCTCTTGCATTAAACATTCATTTGGATTCTTATGAAACTTTAATGAAGTATATTGGCGCACTTCATAGTTATATTCATCATATTTTACTATTGTTTAATCCCACCAGTCTTGACGAAGTTTGTGTGCAAGCCACTCACCTTGAGAACAAGGGAAAACATGTTCAAGAAGATCCCACAAAGAAACCTTATAATATCCCACATAATCCATTTAAGAAGTTTAAAAGGAAGGACAAGAAGAACGCCACGGTAAAGAGAGAAGAAGGAAAGCCATCTTGCACTCATTGCAAGAAAAGTGGTCACGGTGATGAACATTGTTGGAAACTACATCCAGAGAAGAGGCTGAAACAGTTCAGTGGAAAGGGGAAGACAACAATTGTTGCTACAATGCAACAAGATCTTGGTTATGATTCGGGAGAGGAAGGAAAGATCACAGTGATTGGAGTACAAGGTAAATATTCCCTTCATGCTAGTTCAAATTCAAATAATGAATCTCATGATGATGAACGAAGGAGGAATGAATTTTTTCATTAAAGAGTTGTATCTAAACACACTAAGATAGATGCATTAATTGATCTGGGTTCCCAAGTAAACTTGATATCTGAATCACTTGTCAAAAAGATGGGTCTTGAAATGAAACCACATCCAAAGCCTTATCCTCTTGGTTGGGTATGTGATAAAGAAAACTTAATGTCACCAAACAATTTAGGGTCGGATTTTCTATTGCTTCAAAGTTGATTGATGAAGTGGATTTGGATGTTGTATCACTTGATATATGTGGCATAGGGTTGGGGAGTCCTTATCTTTATGATAGAAAAGCAGTCTTCTTTCGTCATGAGAAAAAATACCACCTTACTAAAGGGGGAGTGGAATATATTGTTAGAGCTCACAGCATGAGGGTAAACACAACACTTGTTAGTGCAAGACAAATGAAGAGACTCATAAACACTAATAAGAGATATGTACTCATGGTCGTAAGGGATAAATATGTTGGAACATCCGACGCTTTCCAAGGATGTGATCCTTATCATAAGAAAGAATTAATTTATATTGTTTCTAAGTATGATGATATTTTCTAGGAACTAGATGGATTACCTCCTAAGAGGGAAATCCAACATGAAATACATCTTCAGCAGAATTCTCCTCTTCCTAATGTGGGCATGTACAAAATGTCAGTTGTAGAGATGACAAAGATCAAGAAGAAGGTACAAGGCTTATTGGATCAAGGGGTCATCAGGCCCAGCTCATATCCTTATGGTTCCTTGATTGTGATGGTGCCAAAGAAAGATGTCACATGGCGAATGTGTGTCGATTACCGATCCTTAAATAAAATCATGGTGAAAAATCGATACCCTCTTCCTCTTATAGATGATTTATTTGATCAATTAAAGAATGTTGTTTATTTCACTAAGTTGGATTTGCGCAGTGGATACCATCAGATCAGGGTTGCAGAACAAGATGCATGGACGACTGCCTTTAAAACCAAATGGGGATTGTTTGAGTGGTTAGTTATGCCATTTGGGCTTTGTAATGCTCCGGCAACCTTCATGCATGTGATGAATGATGTATTCAGGCCTTTCCTAGATCATTTTGTGATTGTATATTTAGACGACATTCTTATATTTAGTGGGACTTGGGATGAACATGTGAGGCATGTAAAGCAATTATTGGATAATTTTAAAAGGGAAAAGTTGTATGTAAAATTTTCCAAATGTGAATTTGGTAAGACTGCACTTGTATACTTAGGTCATATTGTAGGAGGAGGACAATTAAAAATTGATCCTTCCAAGATTGATGTAATTGTAAATTGGCCTGAACCCAAAAGTGTAATCGAGATATGGAGCTTCTTAGGTGCAGTCTAGTATTGGAGGAGGTTCATTTCAAACTTCTCCTTTATAGAAGCTCCTTTGCATGCCTTAACCAGTGTGAAGAACACTTTTCAGTGGGGAGGACAGCAACAAAAATATTTCAACACTTTGAAGGAAAATATTAGTACCGCACCAGTATTAGCACTGTCGAATCTTCAATAGCCCTTTGAGATCGAGACAGATTCCAGCGGATACACCATGGGTGCAGTATTGATGAAATATTGTAAGCCTATCTGTTACCACCCTGAAACTTTTAACCAATATGGTGTTAACTATCCTACATATGACAAACAGTTGTATGCATTAGTTCAAAGAATAAATAAATGGAAGCACTACTTGTTAGGTAAGGAAACAATCATACATACAGATCATCAACCCTTACAGTATCTCTAAGCACAAACCAAACTGCAACAATATTGACATTACAGATGGATGGGTTTCCTACAAAAAATTCATTTGGTAATCAAATATAAAAATTGTACAAGTAACAAGGCAGTTGATATGCTTTCTAGACTTCCTATTGTTGCTTATAGACCTCCTATTGACTCATCCTTCATGGATCAGGGTGGGGAAGTTTCAATACCTTCAGTTGATGAGTTTTCTCCTGAGTACTTAGATGATTTAGAGGAAGATATCATCCTCGACAGAAGGATGAGGACTTCACGCAGGGGTGATCTTGATTATCTTTGAGTAGGCTTAAAGGGCACACATCCAAGCAAGGCAAAGTGGATTAAGAAGGACAAGGTGAGGGAACTCTTCCCTCACTTATTTGTTGATTGATGAAATCTTTTGGTGGTCCAAAAATCTCTCAGTGGGAAGGAATAATCTAAAAAGTATCCAAAGAACACTAATCATAGCTCAGAACTCGCAGAAGAAACTCAAGAAGCCCAGAATGGCCTCAACCAACAGAGAAAGGGAAAAAATTCAAGGTCCTCAAAACTCAGTGAAAGTGGCATCATCGCGAAGAGCGCATCACAATATTTCAACGGTGTAAACGACTCGTCAAACGGAGTTACGGATTGAAAGATATTCGCAGTCAAAGTTTGGTCAACCTAGCCCAGTCATCAAGGGCTGAGTCAACATCTGTACTGCTAACGTCAGCATCAGTACAGATGACATCATCATTCGTACAGTGTATGTGGCACACGGAGGAGGAGACATGTGTCATGTTGATGAAAACATGATGTCATCATGGTGACATGGCAGCACCATAAGATGCCACATGTCACTTGTCTTTGGCTTTTTTGGGTTGATCCGTGGACCAATGAAAAAGCACCACGTGGCAGTCCGTACGATGACGTGGTAGGATGATATGGAAACTAAGGTGGCAGACCATATGCTGACATGGCATATGATTGTACAGATGGTTGGCTTGGCCCAATGGTTTGCTGCCATGTGGCCCAGTCATGGGCTACCACGTGGCAGTGGGAAAATGCCCAATGAGGGCCTGAGATCCGAAATTCAAGAAAAAAAAAAACAACTCCGCCAAATATAGTGGAACCTCGCAAGATATGGCGGCCAACGGTCAAATATAAACCACCAATACATATATTGCATATAAGTTATAACAAACACCCAAAAGGGAAGGCTCGTGGGATCGACCCCGGGACATCCCCCATTGTATACGCCTTAACTATAGCTCCGCCAACAAATAGGCCAAACGGACTCATTATTATTACCACTCATGATTATTATTTAAAAATTGAAATCTGCCATTGCACGGTAGAGGCGTGCGATGGTACGGTCGAGCACAGAGTTCGAGGCATTTTCTTGGCATTAATTGCAAGATGCAGGGCACAAAAATCGAGACAACATTTAGCTTGGGCCTAGGAGTGCCAGCGTCAGATTGAGACGTGGAGATAGTCATGTTTGGGTAATTCGACGCCACGAATTCAATGGTGTTGTCTGTTTTATGATCTGAGCAAAGCTTCTACAGCTTAATTCTAGAATAAGGTATATTTATGTATTTTTCCAAATTCTTTTGTTGAGTTAATAAAAAGGCCTACCCATTTGAGAGAAGGACTGGGAGACGTAGTCCACCAAGGACAAACTCTGTTATCAAGTTTTTGTGTTTAGATTTGATGCTTATGTCTGTTCATTATTGAGCTTTTCCTTCCTTAATGTTGCATTTTAATTTATGCTCATTTAATACAATTCTTTATAATTCACTTCGATGAAAGGATCCCGGATCAGTTACAGTTAATCCTACAGGAAATCGTTGGAGGAATATATCTCATCATTCCTTATGGAATTATTTCACATTGGTGGTTGATGAGTCTAGCTTGGCTTCAAAAACCCAACAGAATATAAATAAAAACCTAGAAGAGTTGTGTGATAAACCACAGGTGGTCAACAATGTTATAAGATTTCTTAACTCAAAGACTTGGAATGAGTTAAATGGTTTGGGTGTAAATGATCGTACTTTTCTAAGTATGATTATTATTAACTTCCACTGAGACCAATTGGTCTAAGGTATTAACAAAGAACAATTTGGTTGAGAAAGCTCAAAATAAATGTAATTCTATTCAGAGAAGTACTAAAACCTCATGAAAAGATACAAGGAATTAGTTGAAATGGGATTACCTTCATGTTGGGACAAAAATGAAAATTTTATTTAGCTAGAAGCATATGAAGCTATGCTAATAAAAGCAAGGGATGATATCACTAAATTTCAAGATATGGATGGAGTTTTGAAAGGTCGAACTATTGTTTATAAGTTAATAGATTATTTTCATCTATTATGGAAAATCAAAACTTTATTTCCTAATATCCAATCATATGATAGATGTACGGAGCTTGATATAGCTTCAAGAAAAATCGTTAGTTACACCTAATCCTATAGGAAATCATTAGATTAATATAGATCAATATTCCAAGATTGATTCAACGGAATCAGTTGTCATGCAATTAGGATAGAGTAGTGCAAGGTGAAGATAAGAATAGACATTTGGCAGCAGTTATGATCACGATTCCTAAATTTCGGAAGAATATAGGAACCAAAATTTATTTTTGGGAATTCATGCATTAAGAATTGCAAGAACAACTAATGTAGTTAACAAAAGACTTTGTATAAAGGTCAAAAGGAGCTTGAGACCAAGGGATCGGCAATTTTTTGGAGAAGAGTGAGATTTTCCCTCAAAGAAAGATAGATCAGTGCTAAAGCTTCATTAGATTTAAAAAGAACAATGATGAATTGAATTTATCAGTCATTAAAATTCACTTTTTGAATATGCATCAATCAGTAAACTCTTTATGTCATTGTGTCTTCTTATGTGTCCATAGAACTTTTTCATTCTATGTAGCTGATGTTTGAGCTATATAAATAAAGTTTTGAAGATAGCAATTTGGTACTACTTCCCCTGCTATATATGTCTTCATTGAGTTGATGGATGTATTAGATTTCATGAATGCTATGGTAATATTTGACATGACCTGTTATATTATTTAGAATCATTATAGTTATGCTTGTGTGCCTACTCATATGCATCTTGTATTGTTATTGAATCCTATTTGCTCTGTACACATTCTTTCTTAACAAGAATTGGATATTTATTTGTCCAAAATACATTCATCTTGTTTTACGTATTTTCCTTATAATCTTCTTGGTTATCATGCCATGTTATTAAGATTGTCTTATACATTGAAATGGTGCATGTGAGATTGAGTTTATATCCCTTTATGTTCTTAAATTCTTTAGAGAGTTTGGCTACAAAGAATTTAATTTTGAAGTGAGGAATTCTAAGGTTTTGCTGAAAATATTTCAATGAAAAGGCATATTCAAAGTTTTGAGTGAAATTTAGGTTCCTTGGTACAGTTCCATAGCCAGAAACATCTTGAGGAACAAAATTGCATGTTGGTGGGATTTTTTCACGGGAATGAGAAAAAACCCTTTAACTTGATGTTTGTGGATCAAGCAACAGACAAATGATAAGTGAAACTAGAATTATAAATCTTAGTGATGTTCATATAAATTAAAATATAACTCATGCAAGATATAAAATCCAACTATGCAAAAGAAATAGTATTCAACATGAACGAAATAAATAATATGAACATTTTATTGATCCACTAGAATATCAAATTAAAACAACATCTAGTAGAGAAGCATCATGAAGGAAAATGGGCTCCAAATCCCCTCCATGTGATGGGTCCTTTGCTTCCTTAGTATGCAACTCCAACCTTGATTAGAAAACAAGGCAAGAAACTACAATGTGGAAAGAAGAGAAGAGGGTTCTCATGATACTAATGGTATTCCAACAATATAACCTTAATTAGATGGATTTATGTGGATGAGTGACCACGACAACTTTATTTATAGTTGTATGGTGGATAAACCTCTTGACATAGTCTTCCATATAGTGGTTAAATATGACTAGATGGATGTTTAATACTAGAAATTAGGGTTTGATGAGGTTCACACATAACTAGCATGCAATCATGGTTGCTTGAGTGCATTGATTGGGCCGGAAAATAGTTAAAAAATAAATATTTTGGGGGTAGTGCGGTTTCTAGGATTTTATCCGCACTATCTACATGCACTTAATGAGCCAATATTTGCATTGGCCAAATTTGGTCAATTTTGGAGGTTGACTTGGTTGATTCCAACAAGTTTGAGGTCATGTGATGGTGGAATGGAGTGGAGGATGAGGTTTATGCATACCAAAGAGATATATTCAGGTACAACAACCCAGAAATTGCACAAGTGAGCAATTTTAAGCTGATAACATATTGCCCCCTAATGTATGAGGTTAGGAGCAAATTGTATGACTGAAATATGTCACATTTTCATTACACGAGAAAAGGAAAGGACCAAGGATGAAGTAGAGTGTTCAAAGAAGGAGAACTATTGTGGAAAGGGAAAAGGAGAACCACCTGCCAACAACAAGCCAAAGGGGTGAGTTGTGTACAAGATCTCAGTAGGGATGAGGTCAACATACCCATGCCTGATGAGATATCCCCAAATAATGATACAATGAGGGACCATGAAAAATAATGGGCTAGGCTAATAAGGCAAAATAGTGTCATAAAAGAATATAATATGGGAACATGGTGAGAAGATGCTAGTTCATAATACAATAATATCAATAGTCATGTATACAAGTCTGGAATCAAGATGTCAGGTCAAACATAAAAGCATAGTGAAGGGAATAAATTATCCAAATAGACAGATATTGATGCCCCCTCAGGGGATGGAAAAAATGACTAGATGAGCCTTGTTGAGCAAGAAGGGCCCCTCAAGATCTAAAGTGAGTTGTCAGAAGGGAAACTCAAGCTTATGGATCTAGGAACTACTAGATAGAGCCCATAAAATGTAAGGACTTACAACTAAGGCTGAATGTAATACCCCCAAGTTGTAAATGTGTATATGTAGATATGCTTTTATAATTTGGTGAGCTAGTATGGTTTTGGGCCAAAGTCCCTATGTGATATTAGGTTGAAGATCATGTATGATCAAAGGCCAATGAACCTAGCATTGTACATTTTAATCACACCCATATACATAATAAAATATATCAAGGTTGTAGACCAAGTCAGACAGAAGAGTGTGGGGGGATAGGACTCCACGAGAGGGAAAGCGGGCTAAGGGCTTCATTCAAGAGGCTAAGCCAAGGAATATGATAATATGATTTGAGCATTTCCCATCCCAAAATGAACGAAGATCACCAATCGCGATCATCCTCCATCATTGGAAATTTTAGATGAAAGTTAGTTTGTTGAAGGGTGAGCACTTCTGACTCCAAAAAAGATCTAGATTGTTAGATGAAATAAACCCCCACCATTGGATATTTCTGAGGTAAGTTGTTATATTAAGGGTTGAGTAGTTGTAGCTCCCAAAATTAATCTAGATCGTTGGATCAAATGGATCTCCATCGTTGGATATTTTGGAGTCAAGTTGCATTATTAACCTCCAATCACCTCTAGGTTCGAAATCAATCTCCATCATCGGATCCAATCAATCTAAGTCTTCAAATATTTCAATGGTAAGTTGTCATGTTATTCATCCAACACTTCTGGTTCTGAAATGACAATGGATCGTTGATCTCGATGAAATTCAGTAATTGCATCTGAGCTCACCAGATCAATCAAGATTAGTGTGCCACATAGAAGAGGTAGGGATAGAGTGGGGCCCTATCTCTCATCCATGGATAGGTGATAGAAAAATACAAAAGGGGTTAGATGGCCCATGAATTTGGTAAAGTAGAGCGAAGAAAAAGATAAAGGAAGAAAGAGGAAAGAGAAGGAAAAGTGATGGAGAAAGAGAAGGAAGTGGTGGAGGATAATGGGCTAAGGCCAGAGTGGTCGAGGTAGTGACATGGCATCACCTCAGGGTGACATATGGACCCAAGGTTCCACTTTAGTAAGATGCCACATCAACAGATAGTGTCATATGTTTAAAAAGAAGTATGGAGCCAAAAAATTGTTTTGACCATATCAAGAGCATATTAACTCCAAATCAAGTGAATTTTTTAGGTTAATTCTATAGTATCAAGGCCTACCAAAGTGCCAGTGAGGGTCACTAGTCAATTATGCACCAATTTGCTAGAAATTGTAGATTAGATGTTTTTGAAGAGTAGGGTGGTGCTCAATGGAAGGGCCCATGTTGTTGATGAGATTTTTAAAGGGTGTCAAGAAAGCGGACATGAAAATACCCAATGAAGAAATTGGCCATGTTCCAAAGAGGTTGGAGTGGAGGTGCTAAAACATGGGAAAATTCACTATTTTGGGCCACTTTTGGGGATTTGGGGATTTTCAAAGGAAAAGGGACCCGGATGACAAAACGAGAAAATAGTATTTATTCTACATTTTATCTACTCATCGAGCTAGATAACTTCTCCTTAGTGATTTTTTCCAAAACTACTCAGTTTGGGAGACAGCTAGTTTGGTTCAAAATCCCAATTTTGGGAAAAGTGCAAAGTTGGCATTTCCATATTGTTGCACAAAGTGACTAGAACATTAGATCACAAATCTAAAGGGTGTTGTGTTGTGTTTTTACCATTAGTAATAATATATATTCCTAATATATATAAAATAAAATAAATAAATAAAAATCTGGTTCCTAACAGATTTTATTCTACTAGCAGAAGTTTACCTCTAAGATTAGTTGCATTAGTGTGACAAGCATACAAAAAGGAGCAAAATTGCTAATTTCAAGGAGCCATAACTTTCATCTCAAAGCTCAAAATTGAGAAAGAGAGTAGTCATTGGAAATATATCGAAGAGAATAATCCATCTATCTACCTAGAATTTAGATTTGAGAAAAAAAAAATCTTAGCAAATCAAAAAAAGGCAACTATTGGCCTTAAAGCGCAGAAAATTATGTATAATTTTCAGAATTGTTAAATTATTTTTATCTAAAAAAAAATTGTTGCATGTGTTAGAAAAAAATAGGTGTGCTCGTTTCACCATAGACAATATAGCAATATTATCACCCAACCATAGGGACAAAGGCCACCCCCGAGCACCTTAACCTTGATAGATAGACTAATTCCAGAAGCAAACCCTAGAACCAATAGCCAACCAAGGTAGTGTATCCTTCTCCAAGGCTAGCGTACCAAGTAGAAGGTCCAAACCATAACCAAGCAGAAAGTCCAACCAAGACCAAGTCATTTTTGCAGTTGTTGTATCTCTCCTCCATTCATGCACACCACTACTCCTTATGCAGTCGTGAGAGTGGGTGAGTGTAAATGAGATCTAGCGCCCTCTATTTATAGTCCTCCAAGTGACCTAACTTTGTAGACTTCTTCTTTTGGAGGCTAATAACTTAATATTATAATTTCTCTTGAGTCGAATTGTCTTCTAGGGTTATTATCCATCGTTTTAGGGTTTCTCTTGCTTCCCGAAATATTCTCGTCTCGCCAAAGGTTACATGTAGAGGTTAATACCTCTCGCAACTACTATAATATCGACAATACCTCCTAGCTAGGGAGGTATTAAAGGCAATGTTATTGAGCACAAGTTATCTCATGATCAAATCACGAGCACCATAATCATCATCAATATCGTCTGATAGCATCCTGGCATCAAAAATATATCATCATTTTCATCATCTCTCGAGACCATACTCCATCTGAGTATTCGGGCATGATGTTGAATAAGTCATGTGTTGGACTTAGCGCACTCAACAGAATGTCTCGCATAAGTCACTCACTTAACAGAGTGATATAGGGACCATTCTTCCTATCCTGGTCATTTCCTATGACACAAGAAGAATGAATGTCCTCGACCATTTTTTCCCTCTCTGGATACTATTGTGAACTCARGGAAAATGTACGTCMTGTACCAATATCCCTACTCTGGTCACTACTGTGAACTCACGGAGACAGACCATTCTACTTGTCAGGGAAAAGCCCCAGGATAATAGTTGTCCTGGACCATTCTACCTCTCYGGGCAATGCCCTAGGAGAATAGTTGTCCATTGTACATCAACAATATGTTATGCTTGGACCATTCTCCATCTGGAAAATGTTTGTCCACCAGCACACTGACTATCCATCTAGATGGAAATCATCTTCAACACTAGTGGTAGTCTCCATAATAATCAAATAGTATCATATTGTTGCTACAATGTCATCTAATAGAACACAACTGTGTTTATCCATAGTAGTATGCAACTACTATCCAGTGGTACACAACCACTCTTAGTAGCACACGGATACTAACCAGTGACACACAGTCACTACCAGTGCATCATATCCACCACAATGGCATACAACTATTTTCTAGAGACATATAGTATTTACAACAATCATATCATTTGATATCAACCTGCAAAACAATATCATGATACAAACTAATTCATCTAGGTCATTCTTCCACTCACATATGTAAGACATGGAAGAGAATCTAGCCTCGGAAAGTAAAACATCAGCCATGGGATATCTAGACTATTCTTCTCAAGCATAGAAGAATAATTGTCCCTTATTTATGAACCTGGACCATTCACCTTACTGGGCCATTCCTATGGCACTAATCACAATGCAACCTGGAGAGAATGAATCTGCCCTAGGGAATGATTGTCCCTGATTGATGAACCTAGACCATTCACCTAACTAGGCCATTCTTCCAGTACTAATCACAATGCAACCTGGAGAGAATGATTTTAACCTATGGAATGACTGTTCAGACCATTTCCTAAGGAAATGATTGTCCTGCACCAACCTCCATAATGGACCATTATTTGAAACTGCTCACAACTATGAACTTTGAAAGAATGATTGTCTAGCGAGGTGGACCAATCTACTTGACCACTACTCAGAGTGACTTCCAAGAAGAATGATTTTCCTATACCATTCCCCCACATTGGCCACAAGGGGAATTGTTGTCTATGGTACATGAGCAATCTATCGGACCATTTTCATTACAAAAATGATTGTCTGATCCAGACCATTTTCCAAACTGGAAAATGACTGTCCGTCGGAAATCTCGAACCACTTTATGGACTGGAAAGGAACTGCCCAATATGGACCATTTTCTGAACTGGAAAATGATTGTCCATAAATTAATAACATATCAGTGCTCCCTCCCAACCTTGGAAGTCATCTCCACGAGTCTCAGCTTGTCCCTTAAGTACAAAAACTTTTCATCTTGGATAGAGGCGTTACCAAAATATATGTTATCTTCTCATCAGTGGAGATATACTGGAGAACCACTTCTCCCCTATGGACTTTATCAAGGAGAAAATAATGCTTGATCTCAATGTGTTTCAACCTGTCATGGAACATTGGGTTCTCTAAATGTTTCACAAAGCTCTGATCATCACTATATCACGTTCAAATCCAGCACATGATCAGACAGTTCAGAAACCAACGTATGGAGCCACATTGCTTCTGTACAAGCATCACAAGCTGCAATATACTCTTCTTATGCAGTGCTAAGTGCAACAGACTTTTGTTTCCTGCTAGCCCATGATATCGTGGCAAAGCTCAAACCGAAACATATCCAAGAAGCACTTCTTCTATTATCTGCACTCCCTTCCTAATTTGAATCAATAAATCCATGCAGTTGTATATCATAACTGAAACGTCCCACGAAGATATTTCAAGGCATGCTTTGCAATTATTCAATTTTCATGGCTAGGTTCCACCTGGAACTATTTTCACAGCGAAGAAAATATACAGTTGAGTATTCTCCAAATACATCAAGGGGCCAATCAATTGTCGGTACATGGATGAGTCTATTGGATCATAAACTCTCAACTTCTTTAGATCTGTCATCATGGGAGTTTTCCATGGATTTTCAATCTATCATCCCGAACTTCTGAAGAACCATTTCGATACACTTCATCTGTCATAGGAAGAATTCATCATGCTTATTTTGCACATGAGATGCTCTACATCAAGTTGCTTGAATCCATACAAGGTCTTCTTCCATCTGCATACATGGGTATCTTTCTGGTATACCTCAAAACCTTGAGGTTGCTCTACATAAGCTTCTTCCTCAATTGCTCTATTGGGGAGAACAGTCTTTACATCCATCTGATGTAAAATCCAACCCATGGATACTACAAGAGACATAATGGCTCAGATAGAGGTTTATCTGGTTACTAGAACAAGTGCCATCATAGTTTTCTCCCTTATTCTGGGAGAACCCTCTAGCCCTTAATATCGCCTTGTATATATTAATGCTTCCATTTATAAGTCTTTGCGGATTCTTCAATGGATCATATCATTTCGTGATTAGCTCCCTCCTAATCCTGGATTCACATGTCTGCATGCTCTTTTAGCAATTATGCAATCAACTCCCTACATCTAAGAGAGTCCATGTTTTTTTCTACATCCTTCTTGCTTTATGTAAAGTGTCGCAAGTCTATTCTAGTTCCCTCTTGATTACTGACTTCCTCCAAGTCTGACTCCCTCTAAGTCTCTTTAAGTTTGTTTCTATATGTTTTGGTTTCTTCCCATCTGGAAATTTTTGCAAGCATTGTGTCATCCTTGTAAACTTCTTCTATGATAGCTTCCACAAAGATTGTTCATCAAAGGTTTGTCAACATATTTCACAATGGTACCTTCCCGGAACAAGACAAGAAACAAAAGAAAGATCCAAGACAATATTTTTATGATAGGAATTGAAACAAGAATAAAGACAAGAATAGAGGTAATTGTTACAAGCCTTGAAAGACATCTTCATGATCGCCTTCATGAGATAACCTGCTTGAGACAACAATAACAACAGTGTTTCTAATACAACATTCTTCATATGAAAGATAGTTTCTTGGTAGCATTACTAAGATGATTTTGTCTAAGAACAAGAACAAGAAATTGTTATAGCAATATTTGCCTCACCATTGCTATCTTGCACAGAAGGCCTTTTTCCATTTCCCTATGCAGACTTGTCATCCATTTTTTGATGAATCTAGAGCCAAAAATATACATTTTTCCACATATACGCTCCCTATCAGTTATGCAAGATTCGTATATGCTTGTTGCTCCACTACAGCTCGCGTACATTGGGATTTGTGCCAAAAAATACAAAAATGAGGTCGGGTTTCCATGTCATGACAGAAGATCTATGATCCTTGGCCTTCCACATACTGTAAACGTTCCGACTCGGCCCTTCAGTTGCATTATGAAGGCTATAAAAGCACAATTTTGAGTGATGGAAACGAGAGAGAAAGCATTCAACTTTGAGAGCAAAGTTACTCTGGAGAAATTACTTCATATTGAGTCTGCATCCCTTTGTCCCTCAAGTCTGAACACAGTTTTCAGCCCCCAAGATCTTTCCCTATTGTTGAGAGAACTTCATTGACTCTCTCTTATGAGCTTGTCTTTGGTGGAGGATTGAAGTGGTGGAGGCCTAGTTGGAAAGAACTTGGTTTCTTGGTTTCGAACCATGCTGACAGGGAAGTTTGTAATGTTGTCACTTATGTTGATCAATTATTAATAGAAATACTCTTTTCCCATCCTATTGGTATCTTGCAAATATATGATTATTATCCATGGGCATGTTTGTAATGTTTATTAATGGATTATGCTATCTGATGTGCTAACTCCTTTTATATTATCATTGTGTACTTGCTCTGCTTGTTTGTTGAGAACTTCTTATAGCTATAAATCTTTGGGTCAAAGTGCTCAATGGTGGAACGCCATCAAACGATTGGATCGAGGTAGGCCTCTTTCTTATCTTGCACATTAGTTCATATAGCATATGTTGGAATTGAGTTGATTTCTGCAGTCATATCTGTCTGTTGTGGTTTACCCTTGGCCATAGAGAGTTTTTCCCTCGTAACAGAAATATATAAGCTCACTTAAGTGACAATAATACAAGTTTCAAAACTTGATATGCAAAACTAGAGTATTGCTATTGTTCCACTTGTTTTTCTTCTGAGACAAGTATCATTTCTGACCAGTTCCTTTAACTTAAAAAAAAATACGCTTTC
Organism: Picea mariana; assembly: GCA_032191745.1. Lineage (NCBI taxonomy): Eukaryota > Viridiplantae > Streptophyta > Pinopsida > Pinales > Pinaceae > Picea > Picea mariana. The sequence continues at coordinate 318,553 of JASDQU010100496.1, read as the reverse complement.
TTGAAAGAAAATTGAGTTAGTGGATACAATATCAATATTATAATATCTTGACTAAAGTCAACTTATAAATTTGACTAGAATTTCATAATGCCATAATAGTCAGAGATATATCAAGTCAAACCTGGAGAGTGTGTTGATCTTCTGAATGCACCAAATCCAATATCACTTCTTTGGACAAGATCCCTTGTACATTCCCTGCAAACACACTCATGCTAAAGATACAAATTAAAATAAAATGTATAGGTACATACGTTTGTTACCCAACCGTGACGGTAAACTTTAGAATGAATTTGTTGGACCAAAGGTTTAGTTGCTAGAGGATTGGTAAACCTCATAATGTTTTTTTCATTAGATTTATCTTGGGCATAGCATACACTTTCTTCATGCTAGGTCTTATGTCTTCATAAATGCCTTCCATTTTGACTTTTGACTGGTCAACCTTAGATTTTGACTTGGTAAAATGTTGAATTTGACCAAAATTCTAAACTTGACGTCTTGGCTTGATGAGAGTACCAGGAGGTGCACTTGGCTAGGATGCACTAGGTTATCTGGGAATTAGGTCAAGCGCTTCACTTAAGGTGACTCAACATGAGGGTTAGGGTTTCGTTGCTGCAACAAAACTATGACTGCAACTGCAAATGAGCAAATCCTCCCATTCTATCTTCCAGTGGTTAGACCGTCCGAAGATAATGTGGGCCCATAACCTGTTAGAAAAAAATAGTTGTGCTCGTTTCACCATAGACAATATAGAAATATTGTCACCCAACCATAGGCACAAAGGCCACGCCCAAGCACCTTAACCTTGACAGATAGACTAATTTCGAAAGAAAAACCTAGAACCAATTTCCAACCAAGGTAGTGTATCCTTCTCCAAGGTTAGCGTACCAAGTAGAAGGTCCAAACCATAACCAAGAAGAAAGTCCAACCAAGACCAAGTCACTTTGCAGCAGCTTCATATCTCCTCCAGTCATGCACACCACTACTCCTTATGTAGTCGTGAGAGTGAGTGAGTGTAAATGAGCTCTAGCGCCCTCTATTTATAGTCCTCCAAGTGGCCTAACTCGGTTGACTTCTTCTTCTGGAGGCTAATAACTTAATATTATAATTTATATTGAGTTGACTTGTCTTCTAGGGTTATTATCCATCGTTTTAGGGTTTCTATTGCTTCCTGGATTATTCTAGTCTTGTTGAAGGTTACATGTAGACGTTAATACCTCTCGCAACTACCGTAATATCAACAACATGCACATTTTGAAAAATTAAGGATACAATCATAATAAAATAGGTTCAAGATGAGGACCAGAGACATGGAAGATGCACATGGAGCTTATATCCACGAGGAGGAATCCAAAGGGTTGAATATCAACAAGGGTATTGCAGAGACAAAATCGAATGGGCATAAAGGAGGTAGAACAGATCTCGTGGAGTTGGAAAAGACCATGAAAATCTTGCAAAGAGAGGTGCAGAGTTATAAGGCTAATAATGAAAGGTTGATTAGATCCTAAGAGGAACAAAACCACATCAATACTCAGATATTTCAAATCTTGAACAAACTGCAGAAGAAAAAAACAAGGAATCGGGATCAAGGCAAGCAAAAGAACACAAATATCATGCCAAGGAGGATGTTATAGGTTCGAGGAACTTTATAAGTGATAGTAGACATTAGCATCATTCACCAAGGCATTCATCTAGAAGGGAACATGTAGTTTCAGAATATGAAAGTAGCCCAAGTTTGTCTCATGTTAGACATCAGAGAAGGAGGTTATAGGTATATTCTCTGCAAGCGTAGATTATGAATATTAAACCTCCTACATGTGATTGTGATCATAAGAAAGGTGAATATGATGAGGCTTGGTTGTTATGCATGAAGAAATATTTCCAATTGCACAATTATTCATCAAATTTAGAGGCTATAAATGAAATATATCATCTTCAATGGAAAGATCAATGTTGTGGGATCAACTCAAGTAGGTTAAACACATTGATGAGAAGAGGATCTCATGGAGGAAATTCAAAAATTATTTTCAAAAGAAATATTTATCAGAGAATTATTATGATAAGAAAATGCAAGAGTTCTTTGAACTCAATCTTGGAAGCATGACAATGGATGAGTATGAGAGGAATTTTCTATAATTGTTGAGGTATGTTGGCTTCATTAAGGATGAGAAGGTTAAAATCCAAATATTTTTGAGTGGATTGCCATCCTTCTACGATGATAAAATTCATTTTGATGAGTCCAAGACCTTGGAAGAATCCATAAGGAAGGATAAATATTTGTATGAGAAGAACGAATGAATGCCATCTTTCCAAAATTCTTGGGATGATAAGAAGAAAGGAAATATGGAGTAAATAAAGAAAGGGTATAATAAACTATTTTTCATAAATAGTTCTCAAGGATAGCCACCGCAAAATGAGCCCAGGATGAGAGAGTGTTTGGGGGAAAATCCAAGACAATATATCATAAAATGTTTTGGATGTGAAGGAGATCACATGTATAAGGATTGTCCTCACAAAGGATAAAGGACGCAAAATATTCAAAACATCTAAGAGGTTTATACAGTGGAAGACGTGGGCAAGAGCATGCCAAGAATTTATGTAGCCTTGAAAAACAAGCAAGAAGACCATCAGTCTCACATGATTGAGGTGGAAACTAAGATCAATAATTGGCTCATAGCTATTTTAATATATTCCAGAACTAGTCATGGCTACATAGATCCTAATCTTGTTAATAGATTTCATTTGCAAATAAGCAAGCATGGGAAATCTTGGTTGATCCAACTAAATACTAGAGCTGAGAGAATGATCAATGAGATGGTTAAGGATTGTCCAGTGGGCATGAATAGATCTAGTACAAAGGAAGATTTTAATATCATACCTTTGGGTTCATATGACTGCTTAATTGGTATGGATTTCTTGGAAAAGCATCATGTTGTCCTATATTGCTACAACAAGTATTCACTTTTCTTGAAGAGGAAGGATAGAAAAGGAAATTTCAAGGAATTCCAAGGCCTATATCCATGAAAGAAATTTCAGCCATGTAGTTGAAGAAGATTTTTAAGAAAGGGTTCCATATTTGTGCAACTTATATGGAAGATGTGGTCAAGGATAAAGTGCCAAGTGCGGAAGACCATTCAATATGGAAAGAATGTGAGGATATTTCTTGGGAGATACCAAGGTTTCCACCAAAGAGAGACATTTATTTCTCCATTGATTTGGTGCCTAGAGTTGCCCCATTGTCCAAGACTCCCTATAGAATGAGCACACCAGAGCTAAAGGAATTGCAAATGTAGCTTGAAGAAATTTTGAAAAATGGGTACATATGCCTAATTGTGTCACCTTGGGGTACCTCAATGCTCTTTGTGAAGAATAAGGATGGAACCTTAAGGTTGTGCATTGATTTCAGACAGTTGAATAAGGTTGCCATAAAGAACAAGTATCCTTTTCCAAAGATAAATGATATTTTTGACAAGTTGAAAGATGCAAAGATATTTTCCAAGATTGACATGATTTTAAGCTACCATCACATGAGAATCAAAAAAGAATAAATCAGCAAGACATCATTCAAAACGAGGTATGGTCATTATGAGTTTGTAATGGTGCCATTTGGGTCGCCAAATGCATTAGTTGTCTTCATGTGTCTGATGAATGGAGTGTTCAGAGAGTATATGGACAAGTTTATGATTCTTTTCTTGGATGATATTCTCATATATTCTAAGTCCGAAGAAGAACATGAGAAACACTTAAGGATGTTGCTATAGGTGTTAAGGTAGCATCAGTGGTATGTAAATCTAAGCAAGTGTTCAGTTTTTCATAAGAAAATCCACTATTTGGGCCACCTTATATCAGAGGAGGGCATAGCAGTGGACTAAGAAAAGATTAAGCCAATCAAATAGTGGCCAGCACCAAGGAACATCTAAGAGGTCAGATTTCTCATGGGACTAGCAGGCTATTATAGGAGGTTTATTGAAGGTTTTTCAAAGATTGCACACCCAATCACTTATTTTCAAAAGAAGGGTGTGAAGTTTCAATGGACCTTTGAATGTGAAGAAAGATTTCAACACTTGAAGGATTTATTGATAAGTGCACCAATATTGAAGAATGTTGTTCCAGAGAAGGATTTCATTGTGTGCATTGATGTATGCAAGGAAGGGATTGGTGGAGTCATTACACAAAATGGGTGTGTGTTATGTTATGAGTCAAGCTAGTTGAAATAGCATGAGAAGAACTATGCCACACATAAATTAGAGTTGGAAGCCATATTTTATGCATAAATATGTCGAGACATTATCTCATAGGTAAAAAGTTTTAGTCGAGGACAGACCATAGTGGTTTGAAATATTTGTTTGGGAAGCCAACATTGAATGCTAGACAAATTGCATGGCAAGAATTCATCAATGAGTGTGACTTCGATATAAATCATATCAAAGGAAAAGAAAATAAAGTGGTCGATGCATTTAGTAGGAGAGTGTGTGAGATGCATGCTACAACTATAAGTATGTACATATATTATTTAAAAGATAGAATTTTGGGAGCTACAAATTTAGAATAGCACTTTTTGCAAGTGAAGGAATCATTGTAGAAAGGTAAATTGTTGTAGAAATTTAAGGATTGTCAGATGAAAGAGGATGGAGTCCTCATATATAGGGACAAGGTTATGTGCCCAAATCTCAAGAGCTGAGATATTTAGTACTAAAATAAATGCAAAATGTACCCTATGTTGGGCACCCAAGATATCATAAAAGAATTATAGTTGTAAGAAGCCAATACTTTTGGCCAGGCATGAAGAAAGATGTGGTTGATTATATAGTCAGATGTTTAGACTGTCAAAAGTTAAAGGTTGAGCATAGACATCCAACTAGATTACTACATCCATTGCTCATTCCTGGGTGGAAATGGGAAGTTGTCATATTTATTTCATTACCAAGTTGCACAAAACAGTGAAGCAACATGATTCCATCATGGTAGTGGTGGATAAATTAACAAGGGATGCCCATTTTATTCCAGTGAAGCTAACACATAAGGCAACCAACATTGTAGAGATTTATATGAAGGAAATTTCCAGGCTACATGGTGTGCCTAAGGAAATTGTCTCTGATAGAGATCCCAAATTCACATCAAATTTCTAGAAAATATTATTTAAGGGATTTGTTATGTACCAAATGCTTAAAATATCATAATAAACTAGAAGTACACACCATGTACAGAATGTGAGACTAAAGCACATATCCAAGATAGATAAGTTATACAATAACTCCTTAAAGAATAGGAGAATCTCCTCCAAATATTGAAATACATTCATACATCACAATTCACATGTGCCCAATAATGAATAATGATTTCTATATATACCTATTCACACACTACACATGAGGCCCCTTTATTGTTAGGTCGACCCTATTACATATATATTTACACATTGCATGTACATTTATCCCCATGTATGCCCCACCTTGGGGTCATATCATATACATTTAACTCTATATATTCCTCTTCCTTTGGTCATAACAACATGTAATTTTTAATGAGTCAATAAAGTTGAAGGAGCATGAAATAAATTATGCTACATGTGACTTGGAGTTGGCAGCCATAGTTCATGCCTTAAAAATATGGAAGCATTATCTCATGGGTAGAAAATTCAAATTGAGGATAGATCATAGTCGTCTGAAATACTTGTTTGAACAGACAACACTAAATTCCAAACAAGCTAAATGGTTGGAATTCCTCATCGAATATGACATTAACATCAAGCACATCAAGGGAAAATAGAATAAAGTAGTTGATGCACTCATTATGTGCAGGATAGATTTAAAAGATTGAATTTTAGAGGTTGTAACAACATACCAACATTATGTGCAAGTTTAAGAAGGCTTACAACAAAATAATGTACAACAGAAATATAAAGATTACAAGCTAGAAGAGGATGGAATCGTCTTGTTTAGAGACAAAGTCTATGTTCCTAATTCTCAGGAATTGAGAAATTTAGTTCTAAAAGAGATGCACAATGTGCCCTACTGATCCACAAGGATCTAAAAGGAAAAAAAAATCAAAGTCCTTAAATCTCATCAAAAATAGCACCAAGTCGAAGAGCTCGTCGCAATCTTTCCAACTACGCAAATGACACCTCAAACAGAGTCCAAACATAGACGTTATGGCTGGTCAATTTTTTGGTCAACCCATTCAAAGTCAACATGTTTGTACAGCTGACATCATCATCAGTTCGTACAAGGAGATGTCATCATGTTGGCGTGGTACCCCTAGGTGCTACCATGTGGCATGCAGATTCATCATTTTGGGGGGGCATATGGGCCTATTGGCAAGTGCCATGTGGCATCCTCAAATGACACCATGTGCCACCACCCAAGGGTCGCCATGTGGTAGCCCAATAGAGAAACAAGTGGCATATATGTCAGGCAGAGGTGGCGGATGAATCAGCAGTCTGACTGAGCAGGACCGAGAAATGAGAGGGCACCACGTGGCCCAATCAGTGGGTGCCGCGTGGCACCATCAAAATGCCCAATGAGGGCTAGAAATAAAAAAAACAAAAATTAAAAAAGGGGGCTAGCCCTGAACCAACTGATGACCAACCCCTGTATCTATTTGCAACAGCCTTATCCACAATATCTCAATGAGGGTACCACAGGATCTGTCCAAGGTACTACCGACAGAACCATGCAGGGGTCTTGTCCCAGAATTTTTGGTGTGGGTTTCTATTAAAAGGTGGGACCGTAATATATGGTTTTAATACCATATATTAATATGGTAAAATGTTGTAACAAATGGATAAAAGGGGAGGCCCGTGGTTTTGACCCCGGGACCTCCCCCAACAATATGCTTTAAATTACCCAACTTGCCAACAAGCCCAATAGTGTAGCTTGGTACCTCCACCCGTAAAATATAACTTAAGCATATACTTATGAAAGGGTAGGGGGTCTGCACCCAACAGTATGATGGCACATTTTACGATGCAAGTACATGAGTTTCAATTGTAGCTTGTTGACATGCTTTACAAGGCGAAGAGGCCAGGAGGGGCCTGGGATGAGCAGTGTCAGAATTTCATGATTTGAAAATCATTTTTGCACGTTTTCTCTCCACGAATCCACCTATGATGTTTGTTTTTGCATCTGGACAACAGATCAGAAGGCCTTTTTTCAAACTTGAGGTATAATGATGTATTTATGTCAATTTTCTTGCTGAGAATAATATAAAGAATATCTAGTTTGAAGTAGGGCCCGGAGATGTAGTCCATGTTGGACGAACTTTGTTATCAAGTTATTGTGTTATTATCTCATTTATCTTCTTTTCTCCATATTTCTTCCTTATTTAATTAATGTTCCACATAAGTTGTGATTCATACTCTTAATGCAATTTATGTAATGTCATCGATGAAAATATATTGGATCAGGTTGGTATCAAAGTGGTCTTCTTTGAATTGAATTGTGAGTGTGAATGCTTACTAGGGCCAAGCTCAAAGCAGAGGAAGGAAAACTTAAGAATTTCAACCCGAAGATTTGATGTGCAACTTGAAGAGGGAAAATGGAGGGTGAAGAACTTCATTCAGAGTATGAGAAGAATTTTCACAAATCTTTCTACTGCATGTCAGAAATGGTAGAAAAATTGTTTGTAGATTACGAGAAGAGAGTGGCAAAGAAGGAGAAGAAGAAGAAATTTAAAGAAGAGAATAATGCTTCAGTGAACCATGGAAGTGGAGAAGATCCTCCTAAGCCTCCATCGCCATCTTCAAGTTCAATTTCTTCTTCTTCTTCCTCTCATTCTCATCATTCTAGATTTTATCCAAGTACTTGTTGGATTGTTGGTTTGGACAGTTGATTGTCATTGATGTCAACCCTTGTAGAGTGATCTTGGAGATTGATGTCAACCCTTAGAGATCGATGTAAACCCTTAGAGAGGTCCAGATATGTTGGATAGTTGGTTGAAACTTGTATTATCAAGATTGATGATGAGTTGGTTGGGTACATTTGAAGTAGTCTACATGTAGCCTCGGAGGTGTGGTTATGGGACGTGAAGTTTATTAAGGAATATGGACATGAAGGAAAGTGAAATTATAGGTAATACTATCATAGATGGATACTACTTATCATGCCATTTTCGGTGATATGTGGAACACTATGTGGCTCCTCACGGTTAGGGAGATATGGCCTTGTAAAGTTGGATGCCCTGAAGAATGGAAAAGAAATCCCTTGTTTGTTATAATTCTTGGTCAAAGGGTAAATTTGTTGTAACATGAAAACCCTAGAATCCCTAAATTAAGGAGAGGATTTACCTAGCATGATTATATAATCACTTCAAGGATTCAGTCACAAGTACACTTACATACTTATTCATTGCTTATATTTCTTGCGATCTAGTGATCTTTTTGCTTTGGTTTTAGCGTCATTTTCTGAGGTAGAAAAGGAAATTCGAAGGAAAATGTTTCAGAGTTGCAGCAATACAGGCACAGATACCCCGAGTTGCAGAAATAAGGGGGCAAACACCCTGAGTTGCAGCGAGTTGCAACAATAAGGGTGCGGACACCCTGAGTTGCAGCAAGAAGGGCGCAGACACTCAGAGTTGCAGCAATAAGGGCGTGGACACCCTGAGTTGTAGCAAGAAGGGCACGAACATGCATATTTGCAGCAATAAGGGCATGGACACTCAGAGTTGCAAGAATAAGGGCGTGCACACCCATAGTTGCAGTAATAAGGGTACAGACTATCTACATTTAGTTGAATTTGCTTACAATAATGGGTATCTAGAATCATTGAATATGAGCTCATTTGAAGCCTTATATGGTAGAAAATGAAACACACTAGTGAGTTGGGATAACCCAACAAACAGAGCCATTATTGGGCCAAAATTGTTAAGGGAAATGGAAGAGAAAATGGTAAAGATCGGACATAATTTAAAGGTTGCATAGAACAAGCAAAATAGTTATGTCAAAAAAGGAAGAACGCGTAGGGAATTCAAAGTGGGTGAGCATGTGTTTTTAAAAGTTAAAGCCAAGAGGAGCTCGTTGAGATTTGGATGTTGCCCAAAATTGGTAGCAAGAAATTGTGGGTCGTTTGAAGTCCTATAAAGGATAGGCCTAGTTGCATACATTCTTACATTGCCTGCATCCATGAGAATTCATAACATGTCCCATGTGTCTTTATGAAATAAGTGTGTACATGATCTTAACCAGTGATTGATTGGACTGTAATCCAAGTCGAATATGAAGGGGACTTTCGGGTGGAGCCAATGCACATACAGACTATAAATTCAAAGTGCTCATGAACAAAGACATCGGCTTAGTAAAGGTTCAATGGACCTACTACAGTTCTGAATACACCATATGGGAGCACGAGGATGAAATGCAGAGGGAGTACTCGCAAATTCTTACAAATTTTGAAGAAAGATGAATGTACATTATACATAAATGTATGAAGACTCCATTTTGGCAGCTAAAGTTCTTGGATCCACAACCCTGAGACTTCCTCTCTAGCCGATGTCCAATCCCATTCCTTGGGTTGTGTGAGTTGATGGGAATCATAGTTGTTGGTTGGAATTGTTGTGCAAGTGATTTTGTAGAATTATCAAGAATTTTGATGTAAAAATTTATGTATGTAAATATGAAAGATTGTATGGTGATGTGCACTAAGGACAATGCAAATTGTAGAGGGAGGGGAATGTAACATCCCTGTTTTTTATCCTCAGTTTAGTGATATATAATGTAAATACAATGTATGGTTGTGGGCCCAACAATGTAATATGTAAACGATTTGTATTGAAAATAATAGACAAAAAGTATCGCTAAATGCAAATAGACATGGACGAAAACTTAGGGGCTAAGTTTCCACACGAGAGGGGGGTCCAAGAGGGGGAGAAATATACATGCATATTAAACCCAGACCATCTTTCCAAATTATCTTTACTATGAACCTTATATTTCCTTTTGATTTTTTCCTATCCCAATCATTGAATACATGTAATAGGTTGGGTGTGTAAAGTCACCTCACAGAGTTATTGAGAGCATGGGCCTGAGTATAATCAACTTTGGGAATTAGGAGAGTCGACGTGCATGGGAGAAAATGAAATTCGTATGGGAAAAGATGAGAGTTTTTACAAGCATATTCTGGGACAACGAGAGAGTTTTGAGTGCTAAAGATTGAAGGCAGCCATAGTGGCCATGTATAACATCTTGTTGGGGCTGCAAGTTAAGGGAGGAATAAGCTATAGGCTTGTGAGGAATATTATGTGCAAGAAATTTTCAAGGGAACAAGTAAATTATTTTTGTGAGAATTCATGTTGCAATTGTAGATTCCTAGAGTCCTCAGCATAGATATTTCCTATCCAACCCATGTTGGAGTTCTGGAGGGAAGTTTGATAGCCTCAGGGACCATGTTGCTAAGAAGGGGATCCCATTCTTTGGGTTGTGTAGGTTGAGGGGGGAGAGGGTTGGTGGATTGGAATGGCTGTAGAAATTAAATTGCTAAGAGGGGGACAATATCCAGCCTTAGGAACCACTGTATCTTATGGATTCATAGCCCCAACTCATGGGTGACTTGTTGTTGAGAATTGGAGCAGCAAGTCTACATTTGGGTGGAACATCTGTCCTCTATAGTGGGTTGCATGTTTGTTAATAAGATAAGTGCTCATATTCACTATGTTTCTTTCTATTGAATATTGAGTTTAAGTGATATGCATTTCATTTTGAGTTTTATCTTAATTACTATTACCTATTATGGGTAAAGGCACCATTCGAATATGTGTTTTATGTGACTGAAGGATGTTGTAAGTGGTTAATTTTTTCTATGCATGTTTAATTCAATTATATTCATGTTTTTAATTATTATGGATGGTTGCATGAACTTGTATATCACACTGGGTATTTTTTCGCATTTAAAAGTTGGTATTAGAGTTATATTTGGTCATTTTTAGTAAAAATATGAGTCAGCTTGAAGGCAAGGTATGCTACAGATCAATTTTAGGTGAGTATACAGGTAGACCAAGTGACCATTTTATTTTTTTATCATCACCCTCAAGGCATGGTTATGTATATGGTTCGTGACACAAATCCACTTCTCTAACATGTTCAAATTCATGCACTATGTTAATCTCATACAAACTGGAGAGCATACTTTCATTCGCATCCAAGGTTTCCAATTCCCTTTCCTCCTGGTGGTCATCATCAAACATTTGGTATCTATAAAAAAATTGTATATAGGATCTACCCCTACTGTGTCCCAAATAGAAGGTCTCGTCTATTGATGTTTGTAGCATCGGGAAGGTACTTCAACACAAGTCTAAGTGTCTAGACGTGTGGAAGTCATCCAACGCCATATACCTTAGTAATTTACTTTAAATAAATGAATTATTAAAGTAAAGTTCTTTTATTAATTAGTTGAGTTTAATTTAATGAAATGATAAAGTTATTAGCATTAGTGAATTAAATCTTAGTCGTTGATCTCAAGTGAGGTGAGATCTAGTCTCATCCATTAATCACTTTGGAGATTAGGGTTAGGTCATAACTCAATATTATAAAAGCAAGGCTAGGGTGAAGGAGAAAGATACCTTTGGAGAGGAAAGAAGGAATTTTGCTCAAGTGATTGAATCATGAATGATTGTGATTCAAGAAGATCTCGGATAGTTGGAGAAGGAATTTCATCTAGAGTTCACTACAGGTCAAGGAGAAGAGAGAATAGGGGAAACCGCAAGAAGATCCAACAGATTGGTGCCACAACAATAGGAACAAAGTTGTACACAATGTACAAGTCAGTTAGGGTGCAGTGCAGGAAAATGGGTACATACGTGAGCTACAATATAGCAAGGTGCATACAAGTATGAGAAAGTGATTTTATGGGACCATACAACCAAGGAGGAGTTGCTAAGGTTTGCAGGTGTTGTCTATAGTTTTTGGTATTTCTCAGTGGACCATTTTCCCAGTAAGGGAGCCCTTGTAAGCTTTGATATTATTCTAATGATAAGATGATTTGAAGGACAAAATATCTTTGTGTATTGTGTATGAGATTTGGTTTCTAGTATTGCTTCTGCTATTTATTTCAGTTAATTATTCCAACAAATGTATTTTGTTTTGTGAGCTGCTAATTTGATTCGTAGCAAGGAAATCACTAGTAAACAAGATACCTAGGTGTCGGGATTAGAAATTTAACATGGTCTAGATTTAGGAGAATATCATTATGAGTGTTGCTGCATTCATTCTCTATTAAACCAAGAAGACCAAATGGGAGCTTCTTTGACCTCCGAGAGCTGATCAGATCCAAACTTATCCTGATTTCATTGAAGTGATTTCATTGAAGTGACTATACTACACATGAGCATCAACAATAAGAAAAAAGTGTGTCTATGTTTTTATTTCACCACATAAATATTCTATAAGAATAGAATTTTCCTTATCTCTATTGCATTCATTACCATCATACCTTTCATGTGGACATAATAGATTGCTTTTCTACAATTTTTTTGACTCCGTAAATATAATTTCATCTTCAAGCATTGACTTTATTTCCTCCTCTGAAATGAAATCTAAATGGACAATTCTAGCTACAGATGGACAGGGGACATTCACATCATTAATGCCAGCAAATACAAGGGTACTTGAACAATTGATTTGATATTTTAATCTCAATCAATGAGCATTGAGGGTTCCATCAATGTTATCACCATGTTCTTGAAGAGTGGAGCCTTGTGACAACCCTGCATATATATCAACTCTCCCAAAATGAAAAAACCTTATGTATTTGAGATGAAGGTCAACTCTCCCAAAAGAAAGGGGCAGGTTCTCTATTTGTACTTTGTATAGCTCTTGTGACATAACCAACCTTATGCTTTAGCTCATCACAATTATCATAGGAATCATAACCAAGAAGGACCTCAAAATACATACTATGGGATCAATGACTATTGCATTCCAGTTGCAAGTCAAAGGTTTTGTTGTTCACGGATTCAAGGAGGTGGCTACATACTCTTTTATCCTTTAAATACTATTTAAATTTCATCTTCTTAATGATATCACCAATAGTGTGATTGTCTGCACTTAAGGCTCCTTCTAGTTTGTCTTTGTCTCTATCACAATTGCTACCAATATGTAAAAATAAAGTTCCATTGTTGTTCAGTTTTGATTTTGAGTCCAAATCAAAGATAACAGTTGTGGGAAAGTTGTATTGTTGGAGGTGTTATCATAAACATAGCAGCCCACTTGTAACGTCCCCAAATCCCCATTCAAGTACACTACTACAAAAATTTTGTTCTGATACCAATTAGTGACGTGCCCATCTCCCTTCCGTTATTACCAAATCAATCAACATATTGATCCAAATGCGGAAATATACACAAGATGACATACATGTATGTTATTGTCATTAATTCTTAAAATCACGAATGCAACTAATTTAAACATGCATATTAGCAATTAAACACACACAATAGCATTCATATATACAAAATAAAAAGTAAATGCAGCATTCAATCATAGCATTAAAATTGTAAATGACACAGTGATTAAGACACTTATCTTTTAAAAATTATTTACGCAACTAGTTGTAGACAAAGGATGTTCCTCCCAATAGTAGACTTTGTTACACCAATTCTCTTTGCAACAAGTCATCCCTAAGTTAGGGATATGATTCCACAAGGAAGGAAAATCTCCTATGGGTGTCTATAGTCCATTGTAGCAACTCAAAACCCACTAAAATAATAGTGACACAACTCCCAACAATTCCAACAACCCAACTCTCTTCCCCATTAGTTTTCACAACCTAGGGGATGAGATTTCCTTCTTTGCACAATAGTCCCTTGGAAAATTTCCATCCCCTCCAGGGATATAGCATAGATCAGCTAGGAATATCTATACTAGGGATTCCAGGGAAATCCATCTACAACAGAAGTGCTCACCCAACAAGCTCACTTGCTCTTAGGTAATTTTCTCAACAAAAAATCACTCTTGGGCATAACAACCTCATTCTCAGCACAATTTCCAGCTTCAACAAGCTATCTTCAATACCCACTATGGCTAGCCACTCTTTCCTAGCATTCAACTCTTGTTTTCCTCACCTCTTGATCACTGTAAAAACTTCCCTCTTTTCCTACTCGAATTTTATATTTTCTCATGCGTACTTGACTCTTACTTTCCCCCCAAAGATTATTAAACTCAACTCTTGTTGTCACATATGAGTGGGATGACTTCCTCACTCAACCTCTTACATGAATTCAATGATTGAGTGCTTAATAAGTCAAAGGTATAAATGCATAAATGAAAAACCGATTAATGAAGATGACTTAAGACTTGAGGCATATCAAAACCCTCGTTAAGCCCCCTCTCTTATGGAATCATATCCCCCCATTACTTTGGTCCTTACCCATCTATAGTCGATGATGTATTTCATTTTATTATTTTCAATGTACAATGTTTACATATTACATCGCTTGGCCCATGAACATTCATAATACTTACAAATATACAATTCTACATTAGGGATCAAAACCGAGGTGTTACAATCCCCTCCCCCTACATTTTGCACTATCCTCGATGCATATCACTATAGAGGAGCACATGTTTACATAAATAATTTTTTACATCACAATACTTGAAAATTCCACAGTTTAATGACTCTTGCAACAATTCCAACCACCAATCTATCATTCCCCTCAACCTACCCAACCTAAGGAAGTGTACCCCCTTCTCTACATAACAGTACCTTCAGTTGTCCCACTCTCATTCTAGGGATCCATCACAAGTCAAACAGGAAGTCTCTGAGTTGTGGATCCAGGAACTCCATCTACAACAAAATGGAGTTTTTGTACACATATGTACAAATGTACATTCAAATTCCCTTAGAATCTACAAAAAAATTTGGGTACTCTTCCCGCATGGCATCTTTGGGACCATAGCAAGTCCATAAGACCTTTACCAGGTTGATGGCTCATTTCTTGAGCACTTTAACTTTCAGATCTAGGATGTGCACCTTCGTTCTCCACCTTGATCATAGTCCAATCAATCACGTGGTTAGGATCAGCCACATACTCTTTCAATAAAGACACATGAAACACATTATGAACTCTCGTGGATGTGAGCAATGCAATCATGAATGAAATTATCTCTATCCTCTCTAGAAATTCAAATGCCTACAATATGTCATTGCCAACTTTGGGCAACTTCCCAATTTCAACGAACTTCATTTTTCATTTACTTTCAAAAACACTACCCACTTTGAATTCCCTGTGTGCTATACCCTTGTCTGCATAGTTATTTTGTCTATCCTATGCAGTCTTTAAATTTTTCTTTATTTTTACCATATTCTCTTCCATTTCTCTCAACAATTCTAGCCCAATAATGGCTATGTTTGTGATATCCCAACTCATTGGCATGTTGCAATATCTTCCATACAAGATTTCAAATGGGATCATCTTCAATGATGTCTAGTCCCCATTGTTATAATCAAATTCAACCAAATGAAGATAGTCTTCCCAGTTGGAAGGTTGATCCATTACATACATTTTTGGCATATCTTCAATTATTTGGTTGACCCTCTTTGTCTACCCATCTGATTCTAAATGATAAGTTGTGCTATAATTTAGATTTGTCACAAATCCTTCGAACAACCCTTTAAAAAATTGGAAGTGAACTTGGTATCTCTATTAGATACAATTGCCTTAGGCACACCATGTAGCCTAGCAATTTCTTTCATATAAATTTCCGCAATGTTGGTTGCCTTATGCGTCATCTTTATTGGAATAAAATGTGCAGTCTTCGTAAGCTTGTCCACCACCACCATGATGGAATCATGTTGTCTTGTTGTTGTGGGCAACCTGGTAGTGAAATCTATGGTAACAATCTACCATTTCCAATCAAGAATGGGAAATGGATATATCAATCTCGTTGGATGTTTGTGTTCATCCTTTAGCTTTTGACATTCCATACATCTAGCAATAAAATCAGCCACATCTTTCTTCATTCCAGACCAATAATATTGGCCTCTTACAGCTGCAATTGTTTTCTGATATCATGGATGTCCAATGGATGGAAAATTGTGCATCTCCTTTAAAACCAAATTTCTCAACTCTTCAGAATTAGGAACATAAACTTTGTTCCTATACAAGAGAATTCCATCCTCTTCCATCTCGCAATATTTATATTTTGTTGTACATTCTCTTGTTGTAGGCTCTCTTTAACTTGCACATAATGCTTGTATGTTGCTACAGCTTCTAAAATTTTATCTTTCAAATCTGAATTGTACATGCTGATGGCTATAGCATGCATTTTATGTGGTACCTTATGTTGAGTGCATCAACCACTTTATTCACTTTCCCCTTTATGTGTTTGATGTCAAAGTCATATTTGTTGGGAAATTCCAGCCATCTAGTTTTTATGGCATTCAATGTTGGTTGTCCAAACAAATATTTCATACCACTATGGTATTTCCTCAACTCAAATTTTCTTCCCATGAGATAATTCCTCCACATTTTTAGTGAAAGAACAATGGTTTCAAGCTCCACATCATGGGTAGCATATTTTTTCTCATGCTCCTTCAAATTTCTTTACTCATATCAAATTACATGCCCTCTTTGGGTAAGGATTCCACCAAGCCCTTATTTACATGCATTGGTGCACACAACAAAATCCTCATAATTTGGATCTACAATATTTAATATAGGTGCACTGGTCAATAAATCTTTCAAGTGCTAGAAACTCTCTTCACTCTTTGTAGTCCATTCAAATTTATGTCTTTCTTTAGTAACGAAGTAATTGGGTGTGCAATATTGGAGAAACCTAAAATGAATCTCTTGTAGGAACTAGCTAGACCCATAAATGATCTAGCTTGTGAAATATTCCTTAGTGTTGACCAACTTCTTATTGCTACAATATTTTTTGTATCCACTACTATGCCACCCTCTAAGACAATGTGGCCCAAATAATGGATCTGTTTTTTTATAAAAAGTGCACTTGCTCAGATTGGAATACAATTTGTGTTCTCTCAATAGTTGTAGCACCATTCTCAAATGTTTCTCATGCTCCTCCTTTGTATTGGAATAAATAATAATATCATCCAAGAAGACAATAACAAATGTGTCCAAGTAATCTTTGAACACTCCATTCATTAAACACATAAAAGTAGTCGGTGCATTTGTCAACCCAAATGGCGCCACTACAAACTCACAATGGCCATAACTTGCACGAAAGGCTATCCTGCTAGTATCTTCTTCTTGGATTCTTACTTGATGATAACCTGATCTCAAGTCAATATTAGAAAATATCTTTGCTCCCTTCAACTAATCAAAAATATCATCAATCCTTCACAAAGGATACTTATTCTTTACTGTAACCTTATTCATCTATCTGAATTCAATACATAACCTCATAGTTCCATCATTTTTCTTCACAAAAAGAACCAGAGCACCCCAAGGAGAAACACTTGAGCGCATGTACCTCTTCTTCAACAACTCTTCTAGCTGCATATGCACCTCTTTTAGTTCCGGTGTTTTCATTTTATATGGAGTATTAGACACTAGGGAAACTCTAAGCATCAAGTCAATAGAGAAATCAATGTCTTTATTTGGGGGAAATTCTGACAATTCCTCATACACATATTTGTATTCCTTCAATATTGAATAGTATTCAATATTTGGCTCCTTATCCTTTGTTGGCCCTTCCATATGCGCTACATATATTTGGCACCCTTTTCTAAAATTCCTTTTTCAATTGCAATGTCGAAATCTGTATGACAGATATAGACCTTGGAATACCTTGAATTGTCCTTGAATTTCCTTCCTCATACATACATGTGAAAGCCTTGTTGTAAGAATCTAAGACAACATGATGTTTTTCTATCCAACCAATACCAATCAAGCAATCATATGACCCAATTGGTAAAAATTTCAAATATGCCTTAGTGCCAGCTCCATTCATGTTCACTGCACAATCTTAAACAACCTCATTGATTTTTCTCTTGGTTCCAGTTGCTAGCTAAACCAACCAAGACTTTTCATGCTTACATCTCTTCAATTGAAATATATCAACCATATTAGAATATATATAGCTATGACTAGATACAAAATCAATCAAAATAACTTAGGGACCATTATCCATGTTACCTTCCAGCTTAATCATGTGACATTGATCATTTCCTTGTCTATTGTCCAAGGTGCATAAATCCTTGGCACACTCTTGCCCATGTCTTCCATTGCGTCAGCTTCTTGAAGGTTATTCACAATCCCCATCCTATCTCCTTTATGAGGACAATCCTTATACATGTTGTCTCCCTCGCATCTCTAACACTTTATGGGCTACTGCCTCAGCCTTTCCCCCAAGGAATTTGTCATATTGGGCTCATTTTGTGCTTGCTTCCCTTGCCTATATGACTATGAATTATTCTTGTAGAAAGGTGGTTTGAATCCTTTCCTCCTCCAATCCATATTTCCTTTCTTTTTGTCATCCCAAGCTCTTTGAAAAGTTGGCCTTGCCTTACTATGCTCATACAAATACTTAGATTTTCTCATGGCTTCTTCCAAATACTTGGGTTCATCAAAATAAATTTTATCCTTGTAGAATGATGGAAACCCACTCAAGAACCTTGGAATTTTAACCTTCTCATCCCTAATGAAATCCACATATCTTAGAAGTTTCAAGAATTCATTCTCATAATTCTCCATGATCATGTTCCCAAGGTTAATCTCAAAGAACTCTTGCATCTTCTTGTCATAATAATGCTCTGACGCGTATTTTTGTTGGAAGTATTTCTTGTGTTAGGGACCTAACCTCCCTAACCCCTCACGTAGGTAGAATAATATTTTTTCATGTAATAAAGGCCAATATTAATAATTCCTAGCAATAAGGAAGAACAAGTCAAATGTAAGAAGACCTAATAGAAGCATCTGCTTCTATAAGGATCTTTCTCTAGATTGTTCTTTTGGATAGATGGATTTAGTATAAATAGGAGTAGAGGGTATGAGAATTTTTGTCTTGAGAATTATTATAATAGATTATTGCTCTGGTAAAGGTTTCCCCCTCGAAGAGGCAAGTGAACATTGTTTCCTATCAATAAAGGTATTATTCTCATGTTGTGGTTTCATCTATTTTGTTGTTCCGCTGTTATTCTCTACAATATTTATGTTTTTGGATATTATAATAGATCTGGTACCTTATAAGTGGTATAAGAGCACTTTCCCTGGCAGAAAATTGTGGGTTAATTTTTTTTAGGGTGGAGACGCATTCCAGCAGCTTAAAGCTACAAATATCTATTATTCAGTGCATAAATCCACAGTCGGGGAAGCATACACGTAGGAACTACAAGTGGTACTTAAGCGCACATTGTTGGACACCCTTGTAACCCATGTTGGTACCCCTTCGAGTGGTAGTGCATCAGATAGCACCTGTATACGGATCAGCCTAGATATCCTGAAGCCCTCTGTAGATAAGCCAATCGGTCGCATGAATGATATAGTGCCACCGAGAACAACACTCGGGAAGATACCTGGGTAGTCAGGGAGTACAGCTAAGGGCACGGCCTAGCTTCCTTAGTTGGTACTCTGAGATATTGGGCGGAGTACTACTATTGGACCCCACACGTATATTAGAGAGCTTGTAGAAACCCTAAATACCCTAACCTTTGGTATGGAAACATAAACAAAATAGACAAGATCTATTGTCATGCAGCTGTGCCTCCTGCATTCTGGTTGTTAAATTCCTACACATTTTTTCCTATTCAACATTTCATCATTCTGTCGCTGCAGTATTATTCAGATCGGTGTATAAATCTAGCAGGAGTAAAAAAAGTATGGATCTTGTTGGCACCATTATTTAAGACCTATCCCATTGGATTCCTCTCTTCGCCCTAATCACAGTCGTCCCTATCATTTTTCAATTGATTTTTTTTCCATGGACCTGACCCCTTCCTGACACCCCTATTTGGAATCTATGCCATTAACTTCCTCTTTTTGCAATGATCGTAGTGCTACCAGTCACCATTAACCCCTTTCTGTGTGGTCCCACTTTTCCCCCTGTCCCATCCCCATGGCCCACACTCGCAGCTAAGATTGGGAACAATGTCTCACCGCCTTGGCCAAAGATCATGACCAAACTTGTATTTATATTTCTTTAATTACGTCTAGTATTGGTAACCTCAACTCCTGACTTGCTCGCTTGATTCACTTCCCACATTCATCACTCAATTGACCGCCACCTATCATCAATGCCAGGACACAACGAACACTTTGACCACCTTGTTTAAGCCCACCCCAGATCATTTCTCTTCTTCCACACCTTATAACCCTGATGGTATCGAATCCTCCCAGTCCACCTCTTTTCCTCCCCACCACTTTCAGCGGGACCTGCTTCCCCCTCGCGTTGAGGTGAAAAAATTTGATGGCTCGGATCCCATGGGATGGGTCACTAAATGGAACATTATTTCTCTTTATACGGCATTACTGCTGAGCTGGCCAAACTAAGGTATGGTGTTCTCCATCTAGATCCAAAACGTTGGCAATGGTGGCAATGGCGAAAAAATGCCTGCCAAGGGTATGTGGCTTGGACACAATTTGTTGCAGAACTTTATGAACGCTTTGACACTGACACCTACCATTTAGGTCGTTTGAAAAAGTTGAAACAATCTGGCATAGTGGAATACTTTATAGCTTCTTTTGATTGATTGGCTTTCTACATAGAGGGCATGTCTAATTCTTTTTTCCAAGAATGTTTTATCAGTGACCTCAAGGATGATATCCATGCCCATGTCCTCATGGATCACCCTCAGAGTTTGGTGGAAGTTACTAAAAGAGCTAAGGAAGCACAACAGGTTGTCTCTTCTCAAACTAGAAAACCTTCCTTCATTCCTCAACCTAAACCAGTCACTCCCACTCCTCCTTCCACTCCACTAAAGATCCATAAATTGACCAGGGCAGAAATGGTTGAATGCCAACTCAAGGGCCTTTGTTATAATTATGATGACAAATATTTTCCTGGGAACAAGTGTAAGGAAGAAAATATTTTTATGGCCATATCTAAGGATGTTTCTAAAGAATATGTTGAGGCTACCCCTATGGTCGAGTCACCTGAACCCACTGACATGACTCCACCTTCTGACCCTCCCGAAATTGAACCAGTCATTTCCCTAAATGTTCTCACTAGCTTCTATGATCCCAAACCCTCAAGCTAATTGGTTACGTTAAGCATCGGAAGGTCATCATCCTTGTTGACATTGGAAGCACTCGTAATTTTATTCATCGTCGCATTTCTCAAGAAACTAATTGTTATATCCGAGCAGTCAATAATTTTCAAATCATGATTTCCAATGGCGGGTCTATGAAATGTGGGGGGAGTTGTGAAAATGTGTGTCTCCAAATTGGTCAATACCACATGAAATCTCATATGTTTTCTATCGACATGGGTGGTTGTGACATTGTGTTGGGTGTCAAATGGCTAAGGACTCAGGGTCCCATTCTCATGGATTTTAAGGAATTAGCCATGCAATTCAACCAAGATGGCCAACAATATAAGTTCCAAGGCATCACAGTAGGTTCCTCTAAGATCATCAATTCCCATCACATGGAAAAGCTCCTCAAAAAAGGTTATTCTGGAATTATTGCACAACTCCATTCCATTCATGTCATTGAGACACCCTCTGTGTTGTCGGACCTCAAATCCATCCTCTCCAAACATCTAGTTATTTTTTCCACTCCCCAGGGAATTCCTCCTTCCTGTGGTTTTCATGATCATTCCTTTCCCCTCGTCCATGACAAACTTCCTCCCAATGTCCATCCCTATCGTCATCTCTTTTCCCAAAAAAATGAAATTGAGAAAATTGTTCAATAATTCCTCACTGTAAGAATTATCCATCCTAGTATGAGCCCATATTCTTCTCTTGTGGTCACGGTACTTAAGAAAGAAGGCTCTTGACACATGTTTCCTGACTTTCATGCCCTAAAAAAACTCACCATCAAAGACAAATTTCCCACTCGTGTCATTTATGATCTCTTGGATGAATTGAGTGGTGCCTAGTTCTTTACTAAACTTGATCTTCATTTTGGCTACCACCAGATACGTATGAAAGATGAAAACATTACTAAGACTGCATTTTGAACTCATGAGGGTCACTATGAGTTTTTGGTCATGCCCTTTGAATTGTGTAATTCTCCCTCCACTTTCCAAATCCTCATGAATCATGTCTTCCATCCTTTTTTCTGTCATTTGGTCTTAGTTTTCTTTGATGATATTCTCATCTATAGTAAAACCTGGACAACCCATATTTCTCATGTGGATCGAGTTCTATATCTACTCTCTCAGCACCAAATTTTCCTCAAACAATCTAAATGTGCTTTTGGAGCCTCAGAATTTGAGTACTTGGGTCATATTGTTGGTAAGGCAGGTGTCAAGGTGGATCCTAAGAATATTGAAGCTTTGCAAGATTGGCCTCGCCCCAAGACTTTCAAAATCTTGCATGGTTTTTTGGGTTTAACAAGCTATTATTGCAAGTTTGTTAAGAATTATGGAAAGATTGTGGCACCTCTCACTGCTCTTCTTAAAAATAATTCTTTCACTTGGACTCCCACAACTGATCAGGTCTTTCAAGCCTTGAAGGTGGCTATGTGCACCACTCTGGTTCTAGCCGTTCCTGATTTCACAAAGACCTTTGTCCTAAAATGTGATGCTTCTGGGAGAGGAATTGGAGTAGTCCTTATGCAAGATGGCAGGCCTTTGGCCTTTACCAGCAAATAACTGTCAGAGCACCATTTGGGCCAACCAATCTATGAAAAGGAAATGTTGTCTATTTTTCATGCAGTGGATCTCTCGCGCCCTTATCTATTGGGGCAATGCTTCCAAATTAAGACAGATCATTAGAGCCTCAAGTATTTTCTAAAGTAATGCCTTTCCTCCCTGGAGAAACAAAAATGGGTGACTAAGCTCTTTGGATATGATTATGAGATCATTTACAAGAAAGGAAAAGAAAATGTGGTTGTTGATTCTCTTTCAAGAAAATATGAAGATGAAGGGTCCCTTTTTTCCCTCTCCTTCATTGCACCAGATTGGCTCCAAGATATTCACCAGGAATAGCTACAAGATCCCAAAAATTTACATATGATCCAACAATTGCAATCCAATTCTCGAGTTTCCCTAGGGTACCCTTGGCACAATGATGAGCTTCTCTACAAAGGTCATTTGTATGTAAGTTAATAGTCACAACTTAAATCCATGGTGCTTTTTGAGCTTCATGCTAACCCACATCTGGCCACTCGGGGTTTACCAAAACCTATGACCGAGTCAAACATTCATTTTTTTAGGATTGTATGAAACAAGATGTTCACACTTTTCTGGTAGAATGTGATGTTTTTCAATGCAACAAGAGAGAAACAATCAAAGCCCCTAGCACACTACAACCACTTCTGATTCCACCCGCTATTTGGAAGGATATCTCTATGTATTTTATTGTGGGCTTATCTAAATTGGGCAATAAGTCAGTGATCATGGTGGTAGTTTATCGTCTTTCCAAGTATGCTTGTTTATGTTATCTTCAACACCCATTTACCACTTCCACCGTGGCTCAACTTTTCATGGATCATGTCTTCAAGCTTCATGGCATGCCTCATTCTATTATTTCTGATCGAGATCCCACTTTCACCAGCAATTTTTGGCAAGAACTATTCAGACTATAGGGCACCCAATTGCATCTCAACACAGCCTATCATCCCCAGACTGATGGTCAAACTGAAGTTGTCAACAATTTTTTGGAAACATATTTGAGGTGTTTTGCATCTGAAAGTCAAAATCAATGGGCTCAATGCTTAACACTAGTTGAATGGTGCTACAACACTTATTACCAAACAACTACTCACATTAATCATTTTGAAGCAATATATGGACAAAATCCACCTTCAGTTCTCTCATAGATGCCATGTGTCTCGAAGGTCCAGGCGATTGACCAAACGCTTACATTTCAAGAGGCTATTCTTTGTACCCTCAAAGATAATTTGGTCATGGCTCATAATCACATGAAGCAACAATAAGCTCAAGGTCGCTCTGAACGACAATTTGTGAAAGGAGACCAGGTGTTTCTTTGAATGGAACCTTATAAGAAAACTTCACTCAAGGTCGGCCATTGTCAAAAACTGGCGCCCAAATTTTATGGTCCTTATACAGTTCTCAAGCGTGTGGGATAGGTGGCCTATCAGTTATCTTTACCCAGTCATTCTAAGCTCCATCCTATTTTTCATGTCTCCTACTTAAAGAAGGTGATTGGAACTAAGTTCCAAACTCAAACTAGCCTTCCCGAGTTGGATGAAGAAGGCTCCATCTGGTTGCAGCCACAAGCAGTTTTGGACCAACGTGAGCGTTGTCTTCGTTAGCGCACCATCAAGGAAGTGTTAGTCCAGTGGAAATATACAACTCCGGCAGATGCCACCTAGGATCCAGCTACCATTCTGCAGCAATTTCCTCATCTCAAGCCTTGAGGACAAGGTTTTTTTTAAGGGGTAGGGCGTGCTAGGGACCTAACCTCCCTAACCCCTCACGTAGTTAGAATAATATATTTCCATGTAATAAAGGTCAATATTAATAAGGCCTGGCAATAAGGAAGAATAAGTCAAATGTAAGAAGACCTAATAGAAGCTTTTGCTTCTAGAAGGATCTTCCTCTAGATTGTTCTTTTGGATAGATAGATTTAGTATAAATAGGAGTAGAGGGTATGAGAAGTTTTGTCTTGAGAATTATTGTAATAGAGCGTTGCTCTGTTGGAGGTTTTCCCCTCGAAGACGCAAGTGAACATTGTTTCCTATAAATAAAGGTATTATTCTAGTGTTGTGGTTTCATCTATTGTGTTGTTCCATTGTTATTCTCTACAATATTTCTATTTTCGCCTATTATAATAGATTTGGTACCTTACATATTGAAATTATTCCAAGAACTTATCTTCTCATCAATATGCTTGACTTGCTTCAACTAGTATCACCACATTGAATATTTCCTTTGAAGATGATATATGGCAACCTTTGCTTCCATATTTGATGAATAACTATGTAGCTGAAAATATTTTCTCATGCCCAACAACTAGGCTTCAACTTCTTATTTGTTCCTATGTTCTCCACAAAATGTTGGTGACTTGAGCCTCCTGAGATCTCCTTGCAAACTATATGGCTCAAAACTTCTCCTTTTATGTCTGACAAGAGACCTACTTGGGATGCTCTCAAATTCTAAAAATGTAGGTGATCTTATCGTTGAATATCTAGGTGAATGGTGATGCATACTAACACTTTGTGAGTGCCTTGGCTCTTTTTATAGTCATCCCTCCTATCATGAAATATGTTCTCTTCTTCATTCCCTACATTGGTTGCATGTCTTATGTTAGATTCTTTGTTTATTTATCTTTGTAGGTTATTCAAGCTTTGTAGAAACTAGGAATTAATTTGGTTCTACTCCTCCTGAACCCTTATCAACCTTTCATTATATGCTCTATAGCTTTGTACATCCCTTTGCAAGCTCTTCATCAACTCTATAGACTCCACTCTGCTTCTATGCCCATTGGACTCTATTTCTGCATTTTCTAGGCTGATATTCAATCCCCTAATTTCATCTCCATGGTTGTAAGAACCTTGTTCATCATTCATCACTGTAGTTCTCATTTCTAAACCTAATTTATGTCCTTCATATACCTCTACTTCTGCAAAAATGTGCATGCGACAATTATTGTTAGGATTATGCATATCTTAAAATATTTCATTAATTAGTTTACAGATCATCCTTTATTCGAATTCATGAAGAACACGTATGAAGTAATCTAAATTCTGATCATTTAGGCATAATCTCTTCTAAATTATTTTTCCAATGGTTGTACTCGTGTATCATTTTCAGTTCTAAGCTAAAAGTTATAGCTTTTTGAATTTTTTCATTTCTACTCAATTGTGCACTGCTCTAACTGATGCAATCTAGTTGAGAGACCATCTTCTACCATCTATAATAGAAAATCTGTTAGGAATCGGAAAAAAAATTATATCAGGCACATGTATGATTTATGATTGTGAATACACAGTAGCTTTCGGATTTGAAATCTAGTGCTCTAGTCAAATTCTATATAAATAAGGAACTGACAACTTTTCATGTTTTACATTTCCTACATACTTAGACTTATTAGTCAAAACTAGCTATCTCCCAAATGGAGAAAAACTGAAAAAACATTTCTCAACACAAAGTTGTTTGGATTATTGAGGAGGTAAAATGTTGTCTAAATATTGTTTTCTAGATTTGTGATCTGGGGTCCCTTTTCCTTCTCCGAAGATTTCAAAAATCCCCAAAAAGTGTCTGAGAATTAATGGTTTTTTTCTTGTTTCCACATCTCCACACCAAACCCTTTGGAATTTGGCCAAAACCCCAACTAGGTTTCTTCATGCCTTATTTTTGGACATTATATAAAAATTTCACCTTTATCTAGGCCTTGATTACTGAGCACAACCTGGATATTTAAAAACCGCTTATCAACATTTTCTGGAGAATTGAAGTAAAATTGTCCCATAGCCCTCAGTGACATTTTTGTAGACTTCATCATTGTGGACATACCCTTTAAATTTCATCTGAAGATGAGTTTTTCTTCTCCTACTATGGCCAAAACAAGTCTTTGGCTCCACACTTTTTCTTTTATCCTTGTCTGTCTTTCTCCTTTCCCTTCTCTTCTCTTCCTTCCTTCCTTCATTCCTTTCTTTATTTCTTTCTCTTCTTCTCTTCCTTTCTTTTTATTAACCCTTTGTTGAAAAATGCATGAATGCAAAAATAGAAGAATTTTTCCTTGTTTGTACGAATGTCAAGCACTCTACATGTCACATCATGCATTCCACACTACGCAAGTTTAGGGACTTAGTATATTTTCAAACATCCATGTGAAGGAATGGTGCACCTACATATTCTCCACATCTTCATGTCATCTGCATCCTACATCCTGCATTCTACAAGTTTTGGGACTTAGTTTATTTTCCAAACATCCATGCAGAGGAAAAGTGCACTTACGCATTCTCCCACACCCGCATATCACTCATGTTCTACATCTTGCATTCCACAAGTTTGGGACTTATTTCATTTTCCAAACATCCATGTGGAGGAAAAGTGCATCCATGCATTCTCTCATGTCCCGCATTCTGTAATTTTAGGGCTTGGTTTATTTTCTAAACATCCATGTTGAGGAAAAGTACTAGTATTCATCCCATATGAGTCTTGTGTTGAACCAAAAGATATAATACCAATTTGTAACATCCCTAGATCCTTATTGAGGCACACTACCACAAAATTTTTGTTTTGATACCAATTGGTGACATACCCAACTCCCTTGTTGGGTCCCGTTACTACCAAATCAACTAACATACTGATTCAAATGCAAAAATATACACAACATGACATACAAACATGTTATTGTCATTAATTCTTAAACTCATTAATGCAATTGATTTAAACATGCATAACATCAATTAAACACACAAAATATAATTTATATACAAAATACATAGTAAATGCATCATGCAATCATATCATTAAATTTGTAAATGACACAAAGATTAAAGCACGTATATTTTAAAAACAATTTACACATCCCGCTATAGACAAAGGACATTCCTCCAAATCATAGGTTATGTTGCACTATTTCTCTCTACAACAAGCTACCCCCAATCCGGGGCTATGATTTCACAAGGATGAATAGGCTCCTATGGGTATCTACAGTTCACAGCAATAGCTCAAAACTCACTAAAAACACAGTGACACAACTCCTATAGCAATTCCAACGATCTAAGTCTCTTCCTCATTAGTTTGTATAACCCAATAGATGAGACTTCCTTCTCTAAATTGTAGTCCCTCAAACAATCACCATCCCCTCTAGAACTATAGCACAGAATGGCCAAGAATATCTCTATTGGGGGCTCCAGGGAAATCCAGCTACAACAAGAGTGCTCACCCAAAAGCTCACTTTCTCTTGGGTTATTTTTTCAACAAAAAATCACTCCTAGACATAACAACCTCATCCTTAGCATACTTTCCAGCTTCAACAAGTTGTCTTCAATACCCATTGTTGTTCCAGAGTTTGTGTTTTAAGGCTATAAAACACACCGTCTAGGCATCCAAAAATGATAATACTTTTAAAACAAAGAAACAAAGAAAACTAGATCAGATTCAGTTTCTCAACTGTCTCTGTCTTTCTTCCCTTTGTTCTTGGATGGTTATGTCGCGTTCAATCGCTGCCCACGATCATTCTAACTCGGTTCTATTTGTTGTAGTTTGTAAGATGGTGTTAAATAGGTTTAATGCAATGCTGGTTTGATCTTGTAAACCGGGTTCTACGTTTGGTTGTCTTCCGTTAAGGACTGTCATGGGTGATTGATTTTTTTTATATTTTTATAAAGAGGGTTTTTTATAAGTTTGTTACTTCAAACATTCAGGTAAGATATTGATAAAACAACTTTAAAACTTAAAACAGAAAATGAAGACACAAGTAAGGTCGTTTCCTGGTTCAGTGACAATTATGAAATTGTAAAACAATGAAACATGACACAGAGAAATATAAGGCTCTAATCTGGAAAGAATCTTATATTTCTATTACAATAAAGAAAGGGACGTGGGTTTTCTAACAAAATAAAATATTAAGGAACAGAAGGTTACAGGTCTTAAAATTATTGAAATAATTCCAGAGGAAAAACTGTAAAACATTCAACATCCAAACCAACCTGATACTATAAACAATAATTTGCATATAATTCCAAATTGATTCACTTGCTAGAAATGCACATTAAGAAGAAGATTTAACAAATGAAACTAGAGAAGGATAGAAACATGGTCACTGAATGACAAGATCCAGAATCTTGTTGTGAATGATATTCTGATAAACTTTAAAGCTGATCGTACAAAATTTTCTTTTTCCAAAATTTCTGAAGCCCTGTTTCAGCCTCACAAAATCATATTTATACATTCCTGTCCAAAATTTCCGTTGGTAACTAACCAACTTCCTAATCTTTCGGTTGAAATAGACTAATGTCAATCATTTATAATTTACTACAAAATACTAAAAATAGAAATATTTACAAAGTTTTAACTCTGAGTAGAAAAAATTTCTTTATCTGCTTCAGTTGCTTGAACATGTTTTTCTAAAAAGTTCACCAAAGCCTTAGGAGCCTCGGGTATCTCGTTTTCTTGAAAGGAGAAGAAGCTTCTTTGTAATTCTGGCAATTGGTTTGCAATTGCTTTCTCTGTAGTTTTAACTTTTTCCAATTTTGAACTGGAATTTATCATTAACTTCTCGATTTCGGCCATATTGACTATTTTGATATTTGAAATCTCAGCTTTTTTCTCTTCCAGTTCCTCCTCTGCCTTCATTTGATACCTGTTGATGTCAATCTCTCCTAATGAATCGGACAATCCATCTGTCCCGATATGTGTTGATTCTTTTTCAATAGAATCAAAAATCTTTTGGCATTTTTCATTGACATTTTTTGTGATCTTTTTATAACCTTCCAAGTTTGTTTCCCAAACTTTTATCATT